>JAKUCM010001134.1:0-101976 GCA_023374145.1 Lepidium sativum | reverse complement strand
TCTGGTTTTGGATCTTTGTTTTTATGCTAAGTAGTTGATCTCTAATGATGTTGATTGCTTTATTAAAGCTCTAAACACGATTAGATTAAATATTATAAGTAGACAACCCTACAATTTTTGCTTAATTCACCTGCTTTATTCCACTAATATGGCAAAATATCACATATCGCTTTACATTCGTACTATACGCATGAGTAAGCAAAATTTTAATTATTTTATTAAAAACATTTGGCACGGATTTTGAATACATAACCTAAGTATTTAAATTTATTCGAATATATAATTTTTTCGTATACAGATTTTAGAAAAAGTACACATGTGTTATATAATTTCAATTAGTTACACATATTCTCCATCATGCAAAAGTTTAACAGCCGCCACTTAATGACGGTAAGTTAAATATGAAGACTATTAACACACTGTTAAAGATATGATAAAGCGACTTTGCATTCTGTTATACTTTTTTTTATATAAACTGTAAATGAGCAAATTCAATTTAATTGGTGATTTTTAAAAGTTTGTTAAGAGATATAAAACATTGAACCTTATGAAAATTGAACCTCTTGCCCTGATTATACAAAGTAAAACTTGATCATGTTCACAAAATATGGAAATCGTGTTGAAAATTCGTTGTTGTTGATTGCCAAAGTTGTCCATAGTTCCTGGTGAATTAATTTTTGATATTAGTTTTTATTGAAAGATTTTTAGTTTCAAAACTTTGGTCTTTGAAATAAGTAGTAAATTATTACTAATACATTCTTTTTTTCAACAATTAAATAGACAACTTTTTATCTATAGCTCAAAGTTATCTATATGTTTCCCCTCCACTCGAAGTAAAATAGAGTCAACTCAAAATATCCCAACTATTTTCTAAAAATCTTAAATGGTTAAAAACATATTTTTTTGGAAAATAAAAACCAAAAATTCTCCTCGACCAAAACTTACCAAAATACATTAAACTAAGGACATCCACATCAGTGAAACCTCCTAGGGGTTAAACTCTTTCGTCTAAATAAAACAATCTAATCTTATATTTTGTGGGGTTTATCGTTAAACTTTTTCGTATAAATGAAACTATGTTTATTTTTAAAATAGGTGTTGATCCGCGCAAGCGCAACTTTATAATAATAAAAAATATTAAACAAAAATAGTTTAGAAAATAACTAAAAATAATAGTATTATGTTAATTTTATATTCGGTAAAAAATTGTGAATGATAAATTTTAGTTACATATATTATTTAATATGTATTAATTTGATAAATATATTAAAAATATAATTAAATTACTTCTTTTTAGTAATTTTGTGGTCTTTAAAATTTAAAACTTCCATAAACGTCACTCAAAATCATTCAATTGTGTCTCCAATATGGGTTTTCAGAAATGCAATAAATTAACCTGAATTTTTCAAGATGATTTAAATGGTTTGATGTCACTAACTTTAGTTGAATAAACCATTTTTGAGAAAAAAAATCGAGTGCGGTTGATGTAATATGATACATATTATTTATAAGTAGGTTATGTGGTAGTTTATTGGGATTGTTAATATATTAAATATATTTCTTGATTTTATGCCGATAATTTGTGATGATATTCCAAATTTTATGATTTTTTATTTTCAACGGTAAATCATATTGTACCACAATTGACCGGTCCAATAGCCAAATTCTTATATAATGTAGGTGGGGGACTCGATCCCTGATTATGCAAATGAGCTGCCTTATATGAACTTACCGCCTGCCACTAGGTTAAAATTTTGTTTTATATTATCTAAATTGATAGAGAGGATTGTCTTATATTTAATTTATTTTCTACAATATATTTAAATTTAAATATATTCTTAAATACATGTGTCATAAACAATATAAGTATATTCAAAAAATTTCAACTAACAAACTGAATATAATTTTAGAATTTTCAACTAACGAATTTAACATCATATTAATTAAGACATTTAGTTCGATATTTTTTTCATATATATCAAAAATTTTAGTCAGAATTCAAAAGTGTGAATTAAATTTCAAAATTTAGATGTATGATAAATATGTTAAATAATTAGATATGTTTATTGGTGGAGAATCAAGTCAAAGTTTTCATCTTTCTTAACAAAAGTTTGAAATCTTTCTAGATCCGTCTTTATTCATCGTGTTCTATGAATTTCAACAATGGAAAATCACCAATTTTCTTTGTGACTTTAAAGAGGGTTAACTACCTCATTTGGGCCAGAACTTTGAAGACAAAAATTTGCACAAGAAGAGGTTTTTGGAGTCATATTGTGAAAGATAGACCACCAAGGGATTCTCTCTCAAGTGACGGTGAAGATGAAGAACACCTTGAGGAGGATGATGAATGGTTCCAAACTGATCAAGCGGTCAAATCCATCATCCAGAGCTTCTTAGATCCATCAATCCTTGAAGCATATTCATATTGTGAAACGGCTAGGGATCTATGGGATACCTTGAAAAATGTATATGGAAATGTCTCAAATTTGACAAGAGTATTTGAGGTCAAGAAAGCTCTTGCAAATCTTCTCCAAAAGGAAATGGAGTTCACGGAGTACTTTGGAAAGTTCAGATCCTTGTGGGCTGAACTGGATATCTAAGGCCAATGTCCATAGATCCGAAAGTTGTCAAGGAAAAGAACGAAGAAGATAAGGTTTTCGGGCTCTTGATGAACCTTAATCTGAACTACAAGGATCTAGTGAAGCATATTTTGAGGTCAGCTGCTAGCTCAAGTACTCTTCCGTGCCTTGAAGATGTATGTTCTCAAATCTAAAAATAGCAAGGTTCCATTAAGCTGTTCGAAGGAAAAGGGGATTCGGGACTTCTTTCCGCAAACAAGGCTCAAGGCAGATTTGAGGATAGGAAGAAGTTGGTTTGTTATCATTGTAAAAAGAAAGGCAATTCAAAGGAGAAATGCTGACTTCTCCATCCCCATCTAAAGCCCGCAAAGTTCAAGGATTCCAAAGCCAATGTGTCTCATGGAGCCTCGGAGGAATATGAGTTGATTTCCGGTTCTATACTTGGTTCCTCCTCAAAGGAACAAGAACGCCCATCCCCAGCCTCTTCCTCATTTAGTGGAGACACTTTGAAGAAATCTGACCTTGATGCTCTAATCAACTCTCTCAAATCCTTAAGGGATTCCGGTATTTTGCTATTACACTTGAACTTTATTTAAACCGCTTGTTATTGACTCGGAAGCCTCTCACCATATGATTAGTGATAAGGATCTTGTTTGCAATATAGAGCCAGCTGTAGGGAGTGATGTAATAGCAAATGGTAATAGGATATCATTTAGTGGAGTAGGGAATTTAGACTTGTTTGGAAAAAAGTCTAGAGGCTTCTATTTACCGGAATTTACCTCGAATCTCTTATCGGTTAGAAGAGTTGTTATGGACTTGAATTGTTATGCTATATTTGGATCTAATGGTGTGAAATTTCAGGATATTGAGACCGGAAGCTTGCTCGGACAAGTAAAAGTGAAAAACAGACTTTATGTCCTTGAAGACCCTAAGTTTTTATCTCGGTTTAGTAGCAATAGTTTGGCTCTTTGTAGCCCTAGTAATCTTGTTTGGCATGCTAGAGTTGGACATCCTCACTTTCGTGCTATGAAACTTATGTTACCTAAGTTTGTGTTTGACAATATTGATTGTGAAGCTTGCATTTTGGGAAAACATTGCAAATCGGTTTATCCAATATCATCTACTATTTATGAAAACTATTTTGATCTTGTGCATTCGGATGTTTGGACTTCCCCTTGTTCATCTAGAGATCACCATAAATATTTTGTTACATTCATATATGAAAAGTCAAAATACACATGGATAACCCTTATGCCATCAAAAGATAGTGTCTTTGATGCCTTTAAAATTTTTGAGAATTATATATCTAATCATTTCAACTCAAAATTGAAGGTACTAAGAATGGATAATGGAGGAGAGTACATGAGTAACTCATTCGAAGAGCATTTAAACAAGCAAGGAATTCTACATCAAACTAGTTGTCCATATAACCCACAGCAAAATGAGGTTGCGGGAAGAAAAAACCGACACTTAATGGAATTGACAAGATCCATTATGTTCCACATGAATGTCCCAAGAAAATTTTGGGGAGATGCTGTCATGACGGCATGCTACCTCATCAATCGGACTCCAACAAAAATACTTCAAGATGTGTATTCATATAAGGTACTTAACAAAACTGAACCTCCATTGAATCACTTGCGGGTGTTTGTTTTATCCTAGTGCCCAGAGAACTTCAGAACAAACTTGAAGCTAAAAGCACAAATTGTATGTTCCTTGGCTATTCCTCAACCCAAAAAGGATATAAATGCTATGATCCTGAAACTAGGAGAATTCTATGACAAATGGAATTGGGAGGACTTGCAAGACTTATCCCAACCAGCCATGGATAGGGCCGCAAGCCTCAAATTCCTTCTTGATCGTCTAGGTGTGTCGAATCCGTCTTCACAAGTCCCTAGCACATCTACTAACAGTAGCATATCCCGGGATACAAATTTCCCAGGTGTAACTTCTCGGGTCCCGAACTCCCCGAGTACTCCGTGCTCCCCAAGACCGGCAAAGGAAGCCAATCTGGAGTATCTTCCTCTCGGACCCAAATTGGCTGTTCCTACAGTGGAACCAACAGCCCAACCACTCCGGAGAAGTACACGTACTCGCAACACGAAGGTATATTACAATGGTCAAGCCGTGACTCATCATACTTCGAAGGGGTTTTCGGTTGACCTCATACCTTCCCATTTCCAAGCCTTTCTTGGCAAGATTGACGGGTCCAGATCCCTCAAAGCTACAATGAGGCTAAAAAAATCAAGGATTGAGTGGCTGTTTTTGATGATGAAATCCAAGCAATGGAAAGAAACCATACTTGGACAGAAGCGGATTTGCCTCCGGGAAAGAATGCCGTGACCTCCAAATGGGTGTTCACCATCAAATACAAGAGTGATGGCACAATTGAGAGATACAAAGCAAGGCTTGTTGCCCGAGGCTTCACCCAAACCTATGGGGTTGACTATACTAATACATTCGCTCTGGTGGCCAAGCTTCATACGGTAAGGGTCATTCTTTCCTTAGCTACTAACCTATCTTTGGAATTGTGGCAGATGTATGTGAAGAATGCATTTCTTCAAGGCGAACTCAATGAAGAAGTGTACATGATTCCGCCTCCAGGTCTAGAAATCACGGCCACTCCCGAGAAAGTCCTAAGGCTTCAGAAAGCTATTTATGGCTTGAAACAATCACCCCGAGCTTGTTACCACAAGCTTAGCTTTACCCTCCGAGATCGTGGGTTCAAGAAATCCGAAGATGATCACACTCTCTTTACCCTCACAAGTTCCCAAGGTATCGTGGTGGTCTTAATTTATGTCGATGATCTTATCATCTCCGGAGATGATAAGGAAGGCATCATGGCCATCAAACTATATCTTAAATCTGTTTTTGACATTAAAAATCTTGGGAATTAAGGTATTTTCTAAGGATTGAGATTTGCCGATCTTCGGATGACTTATTTCTCTCTCAATGAAAATACACTCTTGATTTGCTTAATGAGACAGGTATGACTGAATGTAAACTGGCAAAGACGCCACTTGAGGAAAGCTACAAGGTCAACCGAAAGGGGGAGAAGGATGATGAAGCATTTACGGAAGTTCAACAATACTGGGAGACTTGTCGGTAAATTGATATATCTTACCATATCTCGGCATGATTTGTGTTTTGCAGTCAACCAAGTGAGCCAACATATGCAAACCCCAAAAAAATATCGTTGGACAATGGTGGAACGGATCTTCAAATACATCAAAGGTAGTTTTGGCCAAGGCACTTGGATGGGAAGAAACAATAGCTCAAACATTGCGGGGTATTGTGATGCGGATTAGGCCGAAGATAGGAATGATAGGAAGTCTACTACAGGGTATTGCACATTTGTTGGAGGCAACTTAGTAACTTGGAAGACAAAGAAGCAAAAATTGGTGTAGCTGAGGTCTTTCTTTAAGGACTTAGGTCAAGAAGCAACGGGACCAAGTACTATGCATTGTGACAACAAAGTAGCAATTCATATAGCACTAATCCGTTTTTTCACGAAAGGACAAAGCATGTGGAAGTGGACCGTCACAAGGTTCGAGAACGTATAGAAGACGGTGTTGTTCTTCCATATTACACACCAAGTGAATATCAATTAGCGGACATCTTCACCAAAACTGCAAGTACCAAGGTTTGCAATCACATTTATGGTAAACCTGGTCTTGTAAGCTTGGGTCGCCCTTGACTTCATGTCCCCTAACTCGAGTGCCGCATACTCTTTTTCCCTCGGCTAAGGTTTTATCCGAAGTGGTTTTCCTTATCGAGGTTTTTAATGAGGTGTGGTGTTCGGATCTCCAAGGGGGAGTATTAGTCAAGTCTATCTTGACCAAGCAATCTTTGTGCAAAAAGAGGGCCAAAGAAAATAAAAGTGCAAAATAAGGGACAAAAGATAAAGTATGTGCAAAAATAGGGTCACCGAGGAAGATGTTCGTTCAAAGGGGTCAAAGATAGCCGTTGGTAAAAAGAGGGAAAATTAGTGGTCCTAGTCTTTGATAGGGACACTTCTTGACCGTTGGGACAAGAAGACAAGTGTGGTATCTAGACCTAGTTTTCCTCAGCCTTATTCCATCTTTCCTCCATCCTGCCTTGATCTCGCTCTTACTTAGCCACTTTCATGGACATTAGGTAAATCATCACTAACAATCACCCATATTGGGTAAGCAAACGAATTGCTTAGTGAGTCGGTCATTCCTTCCCACTAGGCCAAACCAGAAACGCATTAAACAATAAAACAACCAAGTTAGAGAACAAGCAGTATTCATGCACAGAGTTCGATCAGATCTACTGCCTTGGTCAAAATATACATACAACAAGCAATTTAAACTTGTCTAAGACATAATCCCATTATTGCCCGAAACGCACCCAAATCAACCACAATGGTTCCAAAAACTCATCTTTGCCTTAGCTTTTTCTTATACCTCTTGACACGAATTCAGTCTGGTTACACCGATCTTGTCTCGAAAATCTTGATTCGTCCCTTCTCTTGCTCGAAATAGGTCAAAATTGCCTTATAGACCTTCGCAAAGCTTTCTACCTTTTACTTAGAGATTTTCGGGAAAATAGGTGGCAGCGGCGGATTTTAATCATGTATTTATAGGGTTTTGTCTAAGATCCGGACTGAAATTCCTTCAACGGTCTGTTTTTCCCTTATATTCCTTTGGGGTTCGACCACAATTCGTTCTTCATTGCCTAAGCACTTCTTTAACATCGAAACATGAAAAATGTTGTGAAACACACCCAGTTCCACGGGCAATATCAACTTATAGGCCACTTTCCCAACCCTTTCCAGAAATTTATAAGGCCTCATATACCTTGTGTTAGCTTAGCTGATCGCACCGAATGCTATTTACCCTTATTTATGTGACCGTCTTAAGGTATACCAAGTTACCAACTACGAACTCGAGTTCTTTCCTTCTCTTGTATGCATTGCTCTTTTGTCTATCATGGGCTTGTTTCATGTTGAGCTTGACCATTCTCAACTTTTCTGTTGTATCCTCTATAAAATCTCGCCCATAAATGCTTCACTCCCCTACCTGAGTCCAACACAGAGGAGTTCAACAAGGTCGTCCATATGGTTCCTCATACGGAGACATTCCAATGCTTGTGTGATAAATATTGTTATAAGCGAACTCGGCTAAATGTAAGTGCTCTTACCACTTACCGCCCCAATCCAACACACTTGCCCGCAACAAGTCCTCGAGTGTTTGGATGGTACGTTCTGACTGACCGTGTGTCTCCAGATGATAGGTTGTACTAGTATGGACACTAGTCCCCAATTTAGTCTGAAGCGCCTTCCAAAACGCGGAATAGAATTTTGCATCCCTATCTTAAACGATGCTTGTCGGTGCTGTATAAACCCGAAGTATCTCCCTTACGTAAATCTCGACCAACTTCTCAGTCTTGTTTATCTTATTAACCGCAATGAAGTGAGTCGACTTGGTCAGTCGATCCACTATTACCCATATTACATCTTTTTTATCACATATGAGCAATCCTGTGATGAAATCGATCGTTATTATATCCCATTTCCATTCTGGAATAAGTAGGCTTTGGGAATTTGGTATTATGCCTTAACCAATTGGCAAGTAGAGCATTTCGATGCCCACTTAGCCACATCCCTTCTCATGCCCGTCTAATGATAGTATCTTTCTAAATCTCGGTACATCTTAGTCGACCCTTGATGGATCGCCAGATTAGACTGATTTGCTTATTTAAGGATCTCTTCCCGCAATCCCTGATCATTTAGAATACACCCTCGGCCATTGACAAGAATCGTCCCATTCTTAGAAGTCTAGTATTCAGTATTAACGTTCTTTGCTATGTTGTTCAGATTCTCATCATTTTTTTGAGCAGTCCGTACTCGACTCAACAAATCTGCATGATTCGCTGCGCTAGAGGCCAAGGGTTCTTCATCCACCGTTAAGGTCGATAGACTCAACATCCCAATCATGTTATTCAACCATTCCATTTCTTTCTCTGAATCCACGTCTACCCTTTTTCGACTTAGGGCATCCACAACTAAGTTTGCTTTACATGGATGATAATCTATGTATATGTCATAGTCCGCTATAAATTACATCCATTGTCGTTTCCTTAAGTTCAAATCTGGTTGAGTGAAAATGTACTTCATACTCTTATGGTCCGTGAATACTTGAACCTCCCACCATAAAGGTTCATGTACTTCAAACATTGCAGCCAATTCTAGATCATGAGTGGGGTAATTTACTTCATGTTTCCTTAACTATCGTGGTGCATAACCAATCACCTTCCCATTTTAAATCAATACGCAACCCAAACCCATTCGTGATGTGTTTGTACACACTGTTACTCGGTTCAATCAGCGGTAGGTAATGCACAACCTGAGCCATCTTTCTTCTTGACGAGTAGCACTAGTGCACCCCACGATGGACTACTTGGGCGAATTAATCCCTTATCCTTCCATTCACTAAGTTGTCTCTTTAACTCGGCCATCTCTGCAGGCGTTATCCGATAAGGTGCCTTAGTGAATTGAGCTGTCCCGGGTTCTAACTTAATCGTGAAAGGATCAGATCGAGATGGTGGTAAACCCTTCACTGCCGCGAACACATCCTCAAACTCAGTCACCACAAGAATATCCTTAAGTTCTATGTGAATTCCAATTTTGGCAGTTGTGATCGTAGCTAAGTATGCTTCACATCCTTGCTCGACCATCCGTTATGCTTGGATAGTCGAAATAATCAGATTTCCTGAGGTTGGTTAGATTCTTTGATACACCAAATGATTCCCACCATTTTCAAACTTCAGTCGACTGCAATGGCCGTTAAAGTGTGCCTTGTTCCTCCCGAGCCAATCCATTCCCAAGATCATGTCATAGGACTTCACTTGGCAGATTACAAGATCAGTTGGCATGCTCACTCCCTCTATGAGCATTGGGACGTTCCAGACATTTCCAAAAACATTCATCACTTGTCCACCAACCGCTTAGACTACTCCATTACCTTCCTTGGGTTCCTTCTGGAATCATTCAGTGCCGATCATTCGTGGGTGCACAAAACAATGTGTTGCCATTGAATCAAACAATACATGGGTTGCTACACCACCCATATACACAATTTTTACACATTCGTATAGAACGCTAAGGACCCTCAAACACGCAACAAACATGCAAGTTCACTCAGAAAATGCTAAGATAAAAGGGAGAAGACTCACCGGTAATTGGACGTGTAGTGTTTTGGTCTGATGGATGTGTATTCCATAGTATAAGCTCTCGACATCAACGCTTGCCTCTTAGACGGTGGTGGCAGTAGCGGTAGTGCTTCACTTGTAGCACACCTATGCGTCTCTAGTTCAAACCTATTTTCCCCTTTAGTCCTCTATCGGGAAGTTCCATATCTTGTGGTTCGTACTACCACATTGGAAGCATGCGCCTGAAGCAAATCTACATGTACCAGAATGCTCTTTTCCGAATAACTTGCACGTACTGTAGGCAACAACCGGCTTCATCGACCCATTCCCTTCACCTCCTTGAACTTGGGTCCAAAAGCACTCCCAAATTTGATTTACGGTACAGTCTGGACTCGCTTCCTTTCCTCTAATAACTTAGCTTCTTCTAGTCCACTCTCCAACTGTGCTGCCTTTTCCACCAACTCGACAACCGAATCGTAGTTCCAAACTTGACAAACGTCTCAGAGGTCAATTAGTAGTCCACGCATGAAACGACAAACCTGGATTTTCTCATCGTCCAACTCGCGACCCATATATCGCCTAAGGTTGTTAAACTTAGTCTCGTACTCCCTTAGGGACATAGATCCTTGGCAAAGATCCAGAAAGGCTCCCTTTAGCCGATCGAACACTTCCGGTGTGAAGTACTTTTCCCGAAACTCTTTACAAAAGGTTTCCCAATTGCAGCTCGGGTTACCCATTCGATCCGACACTTCTTGCCACCAGTTATGCGCATTCCTTTCCAAGTAGTGGATCGCGATGTCATGCTTAAACTCTTCCGGGTAATGGATAGAGTCAAAGTTCCTCTCGAGTCGACTCCTCCACTCATCTGCCTTGATTGGCTTGACACCTCCTGAGAAGAACTTAATGCCCAACTTTTGCATATGATCCAACATCTTCAAGTACGATGGAGTTACCACGGATTGTGCCTCTTCGACCATATTCCCCACCGGTAGTGGAATCACCCGCGGTGGCAGTATTGTAACAAACACTATAGCAGACAGTCTCTCCAAGACTTGGGTCAACAAGGCAAACACTTCACTTATCCCAACTGAATTTGTGGTACCAATATTCGCGTTGGAAAGCTGTTGGGAACCAGACGCCCTTGGCACACTTCTCTCGACACTTTGATTATCCACACTTTGGAAATCTTCTTCCTCGGACCTTCCCGCCACAGCTCGAGAAGTTTCCTCTTTTCCTAGAACAAAACCGCGCTCTGATACCAATTTTTAACACCCTAACTCGAGATACTTATGTCTGAATTTGATCTAATTTGGTCATTGGAGGACCAAACACTTAGCCAATTTAGGTTCCTTTATTTACTTAGTCCGTTTTCGAGTTTTGACAGTTTGATAAGCTCAAAATCATGCATAAAATAATAAAATGAGGTTCTAGTACAACAAAGTTTGCAAGAATGTTAAATAAATGTATCTAGACCCATTTTTCCTTAGCCTTATTCCATCATTTCTCCATCCCGCCTTGATCTCGCTCCTACTTAGCCACTTTTACGGACATTAGGTAAATCATCACCTACAATCACATAGATTGGGTAAGCAAAAAAATTGTTTAGTAAGTCGGTCATTTTGTCCCACTAGGCTGAACCAGAAATGCACGACAATAAAACAATCAAGTTAGAGAACAAGCAGTATTCATGCACAAAGTTCGACCAGATCTGCTACCTTGGTCACTCAAATTCGCCCGAATCAACACAAGCAACAATCATGAACAAAATAAAGTAATCCTTCGGTCTGAATATACAGTCAGCAAGCAATCCTAGCCCGTCTAAGACTTAATCCCACTATTGCCCAAAACACACCCAGATCAACCACAACACTCTCGAAAACTCACCTTTGCCTTAGCTTTTTCTGACACCTCTTGACGCGAATTCAGTTTGGTTACACCGATCTTGTCTCGAATAATCTTGATTCGTCCCTTCTTTTGCTCGAAATAGATGGAAATGGCCTTAGAGACCTTCACAAGGTTTCTGCCTTTTACTTAGAGATTTTCGTGAAAATTGGTGGCAGCGGCGGCTTTTAATCATGTATATATAGGGTTTTGGGCCGGGTTCAAGCTTACATAAGTTGGACCAAGTCCGACCCGCAGGATACTCACTCCCTGAACCGCCTCTGACCGGCCCCGACCACTCCCCACTCTATCCGTTCGGATAATATCACTCCATGTCCGAACACAGACCAAACTTGTCTGAATGTTTATCCTTGTCTGAAAATCTCGGACCTTGTCTGAAGATCATCTTTCATGTCCGAAACCACGACCGTTTTGGTCTGAATCAAATAATCATGTCCAAATCTGACCATCTTGTCTTAATCTTACGGACTTTTTCGAATTTCCTCAATCCAACTAGATTTTTTCCGATCCAAATCCCACTTTCCTCAGACTGTTGTTAGAACACTATGAATAACAAATTGAATTTCCCGTGATCTTGAACAAAGAATTAAGTGAAAGAAGAAATCAAGACAAATAAAATTGATAACCCAGTTCAACTAGTCGATATAACTAGTCTACATCTGGGGCTGAATTAAATCCAGCAGTTCACTATTTTCAATTTTAGTTACAAAGCAAAACCTCTGCAACAATGGTGATTTTTCAGATTACAAGGAAGAAGAAAAAGAAGTAAAAAAATTACAGAAACCGCAAAAGAAGATCCAAATATATACAAGAACCCGAAAGTGTATCAGCTTTAACAGAATCACCAAATAGTCGTTACGATTTGTTGAAACACACACACTTGACTTGAATCTTCAATTGATCGGCTACTGCAGAAGATAATGCCAATTTCATCAAACCGGAAATTAATTTACTGAACCGAAAATCCCTAAACAGGAGATTTGAGTCACCACATTACAATCTCCCCTTGAATCAAATTGCAACCTTAAGAACTGTGAATTGCTTTATCTTGGATCGAACCTCCAGCAGAAAAGAAGTCAAAGACTTCACTGTAGCTTGGTCAGCTTTAATAGTTTCAAAGCTGAATCAAACTTACTTACAGCTAAACATTTAGTGAGTGTGTCTGCTGGATTATTGGAAGTGTGAATCTTCATAATGTTAATCTCACCATCTTCAATTACATCTCTCAGAAACGATCTCTTAACAGCCATGTGCTTTGAACGTTCATGATAAACATTATTCTGCAAGATAAAAATTGCAGATTGAGAGTCACACTAGATATTGGTTTCTATTGCTTTAAGACTGAAATCTTCCAACAGACCCTTTATCCAACTAACTGTATTTCCTCCCACTGTAAGAACATAACCTGATGTTGATCTTTTTCTATCAAGATCTTCTGCAAAATTGGAGTCACAGTAGCCACAAATATTGAAATTCTTTTCCTTTGTGTACACCAACTTCAGATCTTTTGACCCTTTAATGTACTTGAGCAACCATTTAATTGCTTCCCAATGAATCTCCCCTAGTTTACTCATAAATTTTCTCACCAATCCAATACCATAAGCAAGATCAGGTCGAGAACCTATCATTGCATACATCACACTGCCAACAACACTTGAATATGGTGTTAAATATGTATCTAAAACCTCAGATTCATCTTTAACTGCACAAAACTTAAAGTGAGATTCAATTGGTGTGTTTGCGGATTTAGCATTTGACATATTGAACCTTTCAGGACCTTCTCAAGATATTTTGATTGATCTAAACACAGAGTACCTTTGATTCTATCTCGAGTAATGTCTCTGGCTGCTCCATATAAAGCTCTTCTTCTATATCACCATGCAAGAAAGCAGTTTTAACATCCATTTGCTCCAATTCTAAGTCCTTATAAACAACTGCGGACATATGAATGCGAATTGAGACATGTTTAACAGACCAGAGCAAATATCTCTTGAAAGTCCATACCCTCCTTTTGAGTAAAACCTCTTGCAACTAATTTGGCCTTGAATCTCTCTGGTTCAACACCCGGAATTCCAGGTTTAATTTTGAATAACCACCTGCAGCTGATAACATGCCTATCTTTTGGTCTATCAACATAGTCCCAGGTTCCACTTTTGAGTAGTGAATCCATTTCATCACCCATAGCTGTATTCCATTCATTCCAGTTCTTGTCTTTCAAAGCATCATGATAACATTGAGGCTCATCTGAACTGATAATGACTGAAGCTATCAAAGCCATTGCAAACTGAGTACTATTCTCTGTCAATAACTGAGCATAGTCTTGAAGTCTGCTGGGAGCTCTTGTTTCTCTTCTTGTTCGATCTCTTGCTAGTTGATATTATGACAAATCAGTTTTAGGTTCACTTGCAGTATTTTCTGCATTTCCTTCAACATCTTCAGTTGTCTGACCAAATGTAGAACCTATTGTTGTAACTCCCCCTTGACTGTTATTTTCTTTAACATGGAATTCAACTTCAGTACTTACTGTGTGAGGTTTGTAAACATTTCCAGAATCATCTTGACCTTCTGATTCATTCTTCTTTAAATCCTTGAAACACAAATCCTCATTGAATGTAACATTTCTACTTGTGATACATTTTTTTTCTTCCAATAGCCAGACTTTGTATCCCTTAGTACCTGATGGATATCCAAGGAATACTCCCTTTAAGGCTCTAGGCTTCAGTTTTCCTTGATCATGAAGTACATAAGCCACATAACCAAACTTTCTTAGATGTTTATACCCTGGTTTTTGATTCAACAAGAGCTCTTCTGACACATTGTGGTCAATAGCAGATGAAGGAGATATATTCACAATATATGATGCTGTTGCAGTAGCCTTAGCCTAGAAGCTTTCATCAAGACCTGATTCATTTAGTAAACATCTTACCTTTTCCATTAGTGTACGATTCATTCTCTCAGCAACACCATTTTGCTGCGGTGTGTACACACATATTCTATGTCTTCAATTCCATGGATCTTGCAGTATTCATCAAACTTTGCATTGAAAAATTCAAGGCCATTATCAGAACGTAAACACTTCACCTTCTTATCAACTTGATTTTCAACCAATTGTTTCCATTCACAAAACTTGCTAAATGTCTCATCCTTAGACTTCAGGAAACAGATCCAGACTTTCCTTGATTTATCATCAATGAGAGAAAGAAAGTATTTGTAACCTGATTTTGATGGAGTGGTGTTTTGTGAGCCCCAAAGGTCTGTATGAATGTAGCTAAGGACGTCAGCTGATTGATGTTTACCAACATTGAAGCTCAACTTCTTAGCTTTACCCATAATGCAGTGTTCACAGAAATCTAACTCACTAATTTCTTTCTTGTCGATTAAGCCTTTCTGAATAAGGATCTTCAAGCTGTTAACACTCAAATGACCCAAACGACTGTGGCACAATGCTATTTTCTGATCTTTATCTTTAACATTGCAGACTTCATCGTTAACTGTATGTCCATCAAGAATGTACAGACCATTAAACAGATTCCCACATAATGCTGTTTTGTTGCTTTTGAAGTATCTCACTTTCCCATTTCCACCTGAATGATCATAGCCCAATCTATCCAATGTACTTGCTGAAATAAGATTCCTTCTGAGATCAGGAATATACTTCACATTGTTAAGAATCCTGATTGATCCACCTTTGGCTTTTATTTTGATAGAACCGATGCCATAAGACTTGATAACTCTGTTATCACCCAAGAGAATTGTGGTTAAGTCTCCTTCCTGAAAATTATAGAACCAATCTCTTCTTGCTGTCATGTGAGATGTACATCCTGAATCTATGACCCATACATCTTCAACCTTTTGATCATTTACTGCTAAAGCTTCTGAAAAAATTAAACTGTCTGTAATCACACATTCTTCACCTTGCTCTATACTTTCTGCTTTCTTTTTTTCTGGCATAGCAATCCTTCTTAGCATGTCCTTCTTTCTCACAGAACCAGCATGTGATTTTTGATCTTGATTTTGATCGACTCTTGCTTCTTCCTTGTCTTCCATTACTATTTTCTGTTTGTGATCTTGGTGGGGATCTACCTCTTTCACTTGTATAAAGAGCTGATGAAGATCGTTTGTCTAAAACCTTATGTTTTGCCATTTCTCTTTCAAGTGATTTTGCAGAGAACACAATATCTTGCAGGGATAAACTCTTGTTGCCATATTTCAGAGTATGCTTCAATTGATCATAACCATAAGGCAAAGAATTCATCAGGATAATTGCTTGTACCTCTTCCGATACAGTGATTTCCAGATTTCCCAATTCTGCAAGGATCTTCAAAACATCATCAACGTTTTCATCAATCAACTTAGATTCGTCCATCTTGAAAGAATAGAACTTCAGCTGCAAATACACTCGATTTGGAAGAGATTTTTCCAAATACAATTTATTCAAGAGAGACCACATATCAGCAGCTGTTTCACAATGATTGATCTTGCGTAGTACTGTATCACCAACATGAAAGATGATTTGATTACTAGCTTGCTCTACTTGCTCAATTTTCTCTGGACCGGGAACTTCTTTTGATGAAGATGCACCACTACTCTTAGGTTTTGCATCACCCGGTATTGTCTTTGTCAACGAGAAATCGGTAATCACATTCTTCAATCCAAGAATACCAAGATGAGCTTGAACTCGAATCTTCCAGAGTGAGAAGTCTGAATTACCATCAAACAACTCGATCTTAATCTTGGATTTAGGTTTCGCCATAGCTAGAGAGAAAGAGCTTGTGCTCTGATACCAATTGTTGTTAGAACACTATAAAATAACAAATTGAATTTCCCGTGATCTTGAACAAAGAATTGAGTGAAAGAAGAAATCAAGACAAACAAAATTGATAACCCAGTTCAACTAGTCGATATAACTAGTCTACATCTAGGGCTGGATTAAATCCAGCAATTCACTATTTTCAGTTTTAGTTACAAAGCAAAACCTCTGCAACAATGGTGATTTTTCAGATTACAAGGAAGAAGAAGAAGAAGTAAAAAAATTACAGAAACCGCATGGTATCAAACCGGAAATTGGTATACTGAACCAAACCGGAAATTGGTATACTGAACCAAAACTCCCTGATCGGCTACTGCAGAAGATAATGCCAATTTCATCAAACCGGAAATTGGTATACTGAACCAAAACTCCCTAAACCGGAGATTTGAGTCACCACATTACACATGCCCATCTAAAATCATCCGAAAGATCCGCGGAACACGGGCGTTACACTTACCCCTAGAATCGTAAGGATTGAAGAAGATAACGGTAGTAACAAGAAACATGTGAAAGAACGGTTTAGAAAATGTATGACTAATAAAATGGAAACCAATAACAAATTGTTTGGGCCAAAAGAAGTCAATGAAACAGGCCCAGTTATGGAAAAGGCCTGAAAATACTCGCAAATGTTTCTATACATATCAGAACCAAAATTTGACGGAAGGTAAAACAGTATAGAAAAAGAACGAGAGAGAGAGCTGAATCGAGGAGCGATAACCATGGAAGGAGAGCAAATCAATGAGTTCGTTATGGGTTACTTGAAGAAGAGAGGGTTTACTAGCGCTGCTAAAGCCCTTGAAGATGATCTTCACCACAATAATAGTACTAGCTTCAGTTCTATCGACTATCATAACGATCCGGAGCTCACCAAGCTCATCCGCTCCTTTTCCCAGTAATCTCTCTCCGTCTCTCTCTTTCTCTCTTGTTTCTATCTTCAATTCGAATTGCGTTTGTGTTTTGGGGAAATTTTGTTTTTGTATGTGTAAATTATGAAACTTTAAGCTTTGTACGAGCAAAGTTGTGCCAGTTGAAATGTTTTTGAGTAGCGAACAGTAATACAATTCAAGTTCTGGGTGAAATTATTGAGAATTTTTCTAATTTATTTAGCAAATGAAAGATTTTGAATGCATTACAGTGAGCTCTCTGATTGCTTTTTATTAGGTAAGAAATTAGGGCTAACTGCTGTGTGTTTATGCAGTTGTGTCTCTGTGCCGTATATTATGAATTTAAATGAGGTTTATTTGTTCCCATTTGCACTTTATTTTAAAAGGTTTTGAAATTTCACTTGTAGAGGCAATGCTTAGTGAATTGTGGTTTTGTTTCCAGATCAGAAGATGATCCAACTCGTTACCGTGAGTCCTACAGCAAACTAAGGTCATGGGCGTATAACTCACTGGATCTATACAAGGTGGGACTCTATTTTAATATGGTTGGCCGTTTTGTGTAGTTATTTGTTCGAAGCTTAACTGAACTGACAAGATGCTTCGAATTTGTAGCATGAGTTGCTCCGAGTGATGTATCCTGTGTTTATTCATTGTTACATGGATCTGGTGGGAAAGGGACACATGCAAGAGGGTAATTTTCAACTACTGTTAGGCATTCTGAGTATTTGTTTCAGCTTAGGTATAAAGTTTCCAGAAACACTGACTTATTCTTCTTCTCACATGGGAAATACTTTTCTTGTATTATAGCAAGAGCCTTCTTTAACAGCTTCCGCAAAGATCATGAAATGATACACTTACGGGATCTTCAGAAACTTGAAGGTGTTCTTGTTCCATCTCATCTAGAGGTTTAAGCTAACCTTATATGATCGTCTTATGTAGGTAAATAAACTTTTTTTCTTTTGTAATCAGCTTGCTCATATGACTTTGTTTTTTTACCAGGAGATGGAGTTTGCGCGTTCTCTAAGAAAAAGTAAAATCAACATCAAAATTTGTCAGGTACTTAAGTGAATTATCACTTGTTCTGCGACAGAAAAATGTTTCAAGGTCTCTGGTCTGATTAAATGAACTCCATGACTGCAGACCTCTAATATGCTTTCTGAAATTTTGCAGTATTCGTATGATCTACTACTTCAGTATCTACATAGGACAGAATCTACACTAATGCTTGGTATTATCAACGAGCACATCAATTTCCAAGGTAAATTTGTTTCTTCATATACCTGTATATATGATATAGCATGTAGCAGATATTTGAGTAGAAGATGGTATTTACTGGTTGGTCATGGGTCTTTTGTTGCAGTCTATTCGGGACAGCCTACTTCCACATCTGATGAAATAGAGGCTGTCACCATTGCTGGTAGTTTTCAGGACACAGCTAATTACATCAACCAAAAGGAAATACAATGGGGAGTATGTATTTTTTGATACAGTTTCTTTTACTCTTTTTACTGTAGGGACATCTGTTGGTTTTTCATCCTGAGGAAGCTATTATATTTGCGTAGTCATTAGCTATATATGCATTTTTCTTTCGTAGTTGCTTGAAGACTCGCTAGAAGATCGCCTTGAGAAGACAGGAGGTCTGCTGTCTGATTCTGAGAAGGGACAAGGAGAAAGTAAAGACGGGGACATGGATGATAGCAAGGTGATTTGTAGCTTCTACTTAGATTAGTGATTCCGAACTCTGTTTTCCCATATTTAATCGTCAGTTGATACCATGTTCAGAAAAGATCCACTGAAATTGGAAAACAAGGATCTTCCTTAAAAAAGTTAAAGAAAGACAAAGCGGGAAATGCAACAGCAAAAGTTGCACGTCTGGAGACCAGCACAGTGACTCCAGCCCCACGAGTTAAACCAGAGCTTGCCTTACCAGTAATGTACTTTCAGATCACTTATCTATTTTTGGGTTGGTTTAGATGTGATGAAACAGGAACAAACAGTAGATCTCAAAGACTCAATCTCCTTGTACTTATCTCAGGCCTACAGAAGTAGAGGAATCCATTCTTGAAGACCTGAGAAATCGTGTGCAGTTGAGTAGTGTCGCGATGCCATCTGTCAGCTTTTATACATTCGTTAATACTCATAATGGGTAACATCCACTTCTCCTATATTTCGTTGCTTATTTGCAACTTATGGCTCAGTCGTATATTGTCCCTACTTGTTGCTCACTCTTTTATCGTACCCCAGCTTAAACAGTGCATCTATATCTCATGATGGATCTCTGGTTGCTGGTGGGTTTTCAGATTCATCAATAAAGGTATCATGATGGTTGGGATATGTTTCCTTTTCTTGTTTTCTTCCCCTCCTAAACGAGGCCTAAATGACAATTATGGTGTTCAGGTCTGGGACATGGCGAAGATAGGACAAGCTGGCAATTGTATGTTATTTCTAGAAAAAAATAGTTTTTATCTAAACATTGTGTCTTCATGAGAAGTTATAGACACTAAGCGTTTTGATGCCAGGTGCGTCGCAGAGTGAAAATGATACAAATGACCAAATTCTTGGATCAAATGGCAAAAGAAGTTATACCTTATTACTGGGTCACTCAGGGCCAGTGTACGCAGCCACTTTCAGTCCTCCTGGAGATTTTCTTATATCTTCTTCAGCAGATACGACCAGTGTGTCTTTTACTCTACACATCCATATACTAGCTCATTGGTTAGGAGCTTTCCTAATTACCAATTAATTACGTATTCATAAGTGCAGTTCGACTGTGGAGCACAAAACTAAATGCCAATATCGTGTGCTACAAGGGTCATAATTACCCTGTATGGGATGTCCAGGTATAACTGTTAAAATTTTCCACGTTTTTGACATACATCAACAGTTTATGTTGAGGGAGCATGTCTATATACTCGTTTAATGGTGCAGTTTAGCTCTTTTGGACATTACTTTGCAAGCTGTTCTCATGATCGTACTGCACGGGTTTGGTCGATGGACCGAGTACAACCTCTGCGGATAATGGCAGGGCATCTATCTGATGTTGATGTGAGTGTCTCCCTTATCTTCCTCATTTTGGATTTAATTTACAAAGGTTAAACAAAGGGGATAATTTGAGTTGTTGTTTCAGTGTGTACAGTGGCATCCCAATTGTAACTACATTGTTACTGGTTCTAGTGACAAGACAGTTAGACTCTGGGATGTGCAAACAGGGGAATGTGTCCGGATATTCATTGGGCACAGGAGTATGGTTTTATCATTGGCTATGTCACCAGATGGGAGATATATGGCTTCTGGTGATGAAGATGGCACCATAATGATGTGGGACCTCTCAACAGCTCGCTGCATAACACCTCTCATGGGCCATAGCTCATGTGTCTGGAGTCTCTCATACAGGTGAGAGATCGAATAAAGAAGCAAACTACTTTCTTTGGTTATACTTTTTTATCAATTAGTGGATCGCAAAAAATATGTAATATCATCGCTTGTCAGCCAATTATTGGCTTTGGTTGACGGCTTTTAATATCTCGGTTTCAAAACAACATTGTTTAAAACTAGTTCGAAGTTATGAACTACACTGGTCTGGTGTGGCTAAATCCATTGATTCTACAGTGACATACTACTGGACTGGTAGATTTCTATGTCCAGGAACTCGTGTTTCGAGTTAGCTTTTACAGATTGGTTCTGGTTGTGTGTTGTGGAATGTTGTATAAGTCTAACATATGTTGGCTCGCTGATGGAATGGCTGGCTTTTGTTAGTCAAGTCCGCTTTTTGGAATAATGAAACTGCAAACTCCAGTTCCGATCTGATAATACAAGATCTATTACAATTTTATACTAACACATTTCTCTGTTCCAGTGGCGAGGGCTCTCTTCTGGCTTCAGGATCTGCAGACTGCACAGTTAAACTGTGGGACGTCACCTCAAGTACCAAAATGATAAAGGCCGAGGAAAAGTGAGTTTGTGCCTTCCAAAGCTGTATAACTGTTACTTTTTTGTAAGTTTGTTTTGTTAAATGATTTATCATTTGTTGTTGGTCAGAAATCGGAACTCCAACAGATTGCGCTCACTCAGGACTTTCCCCACCAAATCCACACCAGTTCACGCTCTCCGAGTAAGTAATGATCTCTTTACTAGAGATGGTTTCACTATTTCCAGAACACCCTGATATTTTTTATATCATGTCTGGATTCTCTGCGAAGTCTATCATCTTGGCTTGTGTTTATACCAACTCATCCAAATTTCCAAAATATTGATTAGAACCAAATTTTGTGTGAGTGCCAAAGAATTGATTAATCATACATAACCTTTCTTTTTATTCCCTAGCAGCAAAGCTTGTTGATAAAATATATAGTTAACTCATTTTTGTGTGTTTACATCGGTGCAGTTTTCTCGGAGAAATCTATTGTTTGCTGCAGGAGCGCTCTCTAAACCTGCAAGCTGATCAAAGCAATGTTATCTCAAAATTCCTGCTTGTTGCAGATACGAAGAATTAGGTGTAGCATAGTCGTTGATACTATCAAAATATCTCCAAAAGTTACTCATTTGTGGATTTGGTTTCTCGCAGTAGACTACGCTTTGCCTATTTGATTTAACCAATCCAGGAACCACTTACCTTCCACTTGGAGCCATATTTTCTTTGTTGCGTTGTCCACAAGTTCCTTTTGCACTACCACCACATTGTTATCTCTCTTAAATGCAGAGACTTGGGATCCGATAAAGATTGTACATTGATGTCATTTTCTAAAGCTTTTCGTTTGTCTTCATTATTATTTAATTGGCATATACCCATCTCAAATTTTACATATATAGTAAAAAGTCGAATTCAAGGATGTCCATTTCTATTCACTTTCACGCCACATTACGTCAGGATTCATTTCAGTCACTTCGAAAACTTTGGTACAGTTGATTTTGTCTTATTATAGTCTCTAAAATTTTAGATCATAAAATGACACCAAGAAATAACGTAGGTGAACGTAGCTACAGTTTAATACTTTTACTATATGACACTTACCTACTTCTGATCAAAAGCATTAATTGTTAAAATACAACATTTATACAGAGATTTTGAAGAATTTCTGACTGAAGAAGAAAAAATTATTGAGTACTATGTTAAAATCGGGAAAACAAATCTAATATATAAGTACAAGAAAAGTTAAGAATAGTAATGTGTCACTATCTATTTAAAGTATGATCAAAATCAAAATATTTCTGTATCTTTTGACTATGATTGATGTAACAATATATCATATTACGTGTAATGTTAGTATAAAACCAACCATAATACACTTTGCCAACTCATATTACTAAGTTATCTAACATTTTATGATCAACCTCTCGCCATTACAAGCTACACTTGTTATTTACAGAGGATGAATTGGGTTATAATGCGTAGCAGTTAAATTGTAATAGTAAATAAATAATGTCAAAATAGTTAAGAAGAAAAAGACTAAAAATAAGAGAATATTGTTTTATAGAATATGTTACTGCTAGTTTTAAGATTAGTACAAATGGAATGATAGATTTTATGTATTATAATACGGATTACCAAGTAACTATTCAGAATAATTCCCACCCAAAGTCTACGTTACTTACTAATAATTGTTATAATTTTATAAAAGCTCGTAGAAAGTGAAAATTTCTGAACCAGCTTTCCCATTTATGTGTCGGCCATTTGTAACATAGGACCCACCAACTAGGTAGCAATAAGCATGCGACAAATACACAAGATTTAACCATTAGAGTTTTTTTGTTTTCTTTTTGTGAAAGAAAAAAAATAATTACATCTTTCAATATTTTGTTTCTTTTTTCTAACTATGTGATCCATATTTTTACCATCCCACAGATTTAAACTGCTGGAAGATGTAAACTATTGGACCTAAGCCCAGTGTTCACTTGGAGTGTAACACTCCACTCCTAATCCTAAAAGATTGTGTGTTATTCATTTAGTTTTGAAAAAAATCATATTCTTAAAAGTATACTGGTGACCAAAAATCTTGAATTGCACTTCTGAAAAAGAAAACAAAAGACTGGTGAGTAATACAAGAATTTAATCTAATTCAAAAATTGTCTATATTATGCATCTAAAACATCAACATACAACTTGTGTTTTTTTAACAAATTATACTAATTAGATTGGATTTTTAGTAGCAACCAATTTCATAAACAATATCAGTTCAACCATCCTATCTGATGGTTTCAGAACCTCTGGTGGTCAATAGCAAGTAGTAATTTCGATTATTTTTACCTCGTCAGCGGTTGATAGACTATAGAAAACCCGCCAGTCCATTTCATCTCATCAGTAATTTTAATCTTTTCATACATTCTTTCTTTTTCATCTTTTTTCTTTATATCTTATACAATCACAAGACATCTCTAACACGTCGAACAACCGATGATTAATCAACTGAACAACCTAAATTTATTAAAATTACAAACAATCACACAAAAAAATCATATGATTTCCTATTCATAAATCTAACATGAAAATTTACCAATATTTATAACCAATGGAATAAACAATAAAGAGAACAGTTATGTGGCTCCACAAATCATATTTTCACCTTAGCCGAAACTGGAAAATAATGAAAAGTGGTATGCAACTTAAACGTGATTTATCTGAAAACTAAACTATTGGCGTTTTCCAACTATTTAGTAATCATCCTTTTAGATACTTCTGGTTTGTTGGGAAAGTTCTTCTCAAATATAAATACTCACCAGTTAGGTCTTCATAAATGTATTTTGTTAAAACGATCATAACTATTTGAACTATAAATTTGAATGAGATGACATTTTTGGCTACGCATAGATTAAGGTTGAAAAGTAACTCACCAAATTCTCTCCAATTTGATTCGTATATCCCTTCCGTTTGACCTTTATCTTTCATGTACTCAGATCAAATCAGAACAAAACAACAACAATAAATATGACGAATAAAATTTTAGGATTTTTTAGCTTTTTTATAATCTTTTGTACTTTATATGTATATCTAAAGTTTTTTTTTACTTATTGGCTCTAATGGATTGGATCTCACATAAAAATTATGTGAATTTACGTCTTGAGGTCCGAGTTCTAATACACTAGGTTACCACCATGTAGTTAATCTTTCAATATTACTATAATCTAAAGCATAGCTGAGATTTTCTTTCTAATAGATTAACATAATTTAATCACTGGAAATGGTAAATGATATTTTTGATTTACAAAATTTATATAATATATCCAATCGAGAATGTTGAGAAAAGAAAGCAACTTTAATCGATGGTCAAGTGGGTTTAAACTCTGCCGAGATGTCTTCCAAAAGAGAAGTTCCAATTGGTGGAAGAAAGCTACTTTTTTCATGCAACCTAGTTGGTATTTCATGATAAATTTAAGTGGGAAACCTAAATTTATATTGGTAGATCCAAAAAACTCTTTAGATGATAAAGAAAAAGAGCGTTGAAGTTTTAAATATCTTTTCCTTTTACCATTACATAAAAGGAAAATTTCTCTTATAAAAAAAAACTATTCTTTAATTCAAGCGTACGTGGACTACAATATCTCACTAATATTACAAACTAAGATAGATCATATCTGATAGCGAAAAAGATCAAGCCACATTTCTCATTGTTTAAATAAACATGTTTTGAGAGGATACACATAAGTCGTTTTTAACGAAAAAAACGCACATAAGCCGTTGGAGTTGAAAACTTTTTCCAGAAATGGTTTAAACTTACATTAGTGCATGATAGGGAAAAATATCCTTTTTGGATTGAATTTACTACATCGTTTCTGTCTAAGAAAATTAGACGAGTTCACTTAAATTCAGATTTTTATCGTTAAGATTCAGAAAAAAAATTTAGACGAATGTAAATTAGTCCTTTTCCCGTCACAAATTCTATTGAAAATCCAAAAAAATATATTTCCATCATGGATAATCCAAGGTATTCGTGTAATGATATGAGCTAAAAAGCATAGTATTTATATTAAGAAAACATGCAAAATATCTGTGATTTGCTCAGTTACTACCGGACAACTGATTTATTGATCCGTTCTGGTCCGAAAAATAAATCATAAGTAAAGGATAGTTAAGAGAGGCCCACAGAAGGAGCAAAAGGAGACAGAAATGGCCACTTACCTCGTGGAGTTGGAAAAAGTAGAAATAAAACAGGCCTGAAATATTTTTGATGATATGGTCCATTTTACAGTACGATCTTCCTTTACAATTTATTGTCATCTTTCTCTCCTGTCATTTCTATCCCTTATCTCCTTCTCTCTAAAGCTACTATAAGGAAAAGGGTTCCCAATAACACATTCAATTATTAAAGTTTGATATTTACCAATATTTATTACATCTCCAACTAAACAAAAAGCATTATCCGTCAATGGCATGAATACATGATCATGCCAATAGCTTAAATAATATATTTTTATTTGTCGACGAGACAAATTTGAATAACTCTATATCATCCAAACAATTCTAGAACTGACTAAATAATATTTCAAATACGAAACATGAATCAAATCAATAGTTCCGAATTTTATTCTTCAGAGAATTAAATTGTCATTTATCTATTATGCCACTATTAAAAGACAAAAAATAGAACTCCTGAGCCTAAAATGTTTTGCACATAGATACCAATAAACAATAATTATAATCTCTACACAAATTTAAACTTAGTTATACTAAAAGTAATTATTAGTAATGTAAATATTCAACATGAATAAAAAGAAGGTTGGCAAGCCAAACCAATATTATCCATTTGAATTGGCTACAATTATAATTTTAAATAATCCTTTAATTTTAACTGAAAAGAAAATAACATTTTCTCTTTTGGCTATCCAAAATCCTGATTACACAGTGTATCCAAACCGAAACCGAAATTGTATCATACAATTAGGATCGATGTCTGTGTCATAAGCCACATAAACCATGGTTTAGGACCCTTGTATATTAAGATCCAAAATTCTTTAGAGTTTATAGAAATTTGTAGTAAATAAGACCAATTTTTTTTATAATTTATAGTTTTGTAGTAATTAGGATCCAAATTTTTAGACTTCACATAATTTTTAGTAATTAGATCCCAATTTTTTTGAAGTTTATTGATGTTTTGAGTAAGTAAGGCAAAAATTTTTTATCTTGGTGTTATTGTTTTTCTAAGTTTGAGAAATTCAGTTTTAATTATAGTATCTGATTATACAATCTCATTCTTTTACTTTGTAAAACTTTTTTTTTTCCAAAACTAATGAATAAATTTAGAGAATATACCAAAAAAGAAAAAAGTTTTAGTTTTGATTATGGCCTTTGATAACATCGGACCGGGTACCATCAACATTAGATTAAGTTAAGAAAGTGCATTAGTCATATAGCAAAGAAAAAAATTAGAAAAAGAAGAAGAAAATTTTGAACCGAAACTAAATGAATAATGGATTATTGAACACTGCTATATGTATATATAAATGGATTGAGTGATTCAGGTGAGAAGCATCCAAAAAGGGAAAGGCTATATGTTTAAGTATTGGTGGAGTTCCAATCAAAAAGCTTTTAAGTGTTTTATGAGAAGTGTGTGACATCAAACCAAACCTACCTATCACTTTCATCCTCATAGTACTTTGGTCCACTTATTACAAAAGCCTAACATTAATCTTCTACTGTAGGGTATCGTTTTCTTTGTCTATTACTTTCTAGTACCATCTACTTTTGCTCTCTTTCATACTTATAATCTTCTTTCATAGCTATCAATCATAGTAAGAGAAAGAGAGAATTGGGTAAGAACTAAACTGTCATCACCTTGAGAAGTATCTGTTTGCTTTTGCCTTCATGGATGCTTCCACGGCTTCGCTAAACCAGAGCATCAGAGACGAAGAAACAGATGGTCATAACTCTAGTCAAGAACATCTCAATCAAGAGCTCAATCTCATCGACTGTATAGATACGACGAGTATTGTTAATGGATCTACGACTACATCTATAGAACAAAAGCTATTCTCATGTAACTACTGTCAAAGAACTTTCTGTAGCTCACAAGCACTTGGTGGTCACCAAAACGCACACAAGAGAGAGAGGACTTTGGCTAAGAGAGGACAACGTGTGGCTGCTTTTGGACATCCTTACGGTTTCTCTCCACATCCATTTCATGGTCAATACAAAAACAATAGATCATTGGGGATTCGAGCGCATTCGATGAGCCATAAGTTGAGTTCATATAACGGATTTGGTGGTCACTATGGTCAGATCAACTGGTCATCAAGACTTCCATTTGATCAACAACCAGCCATAGGTAAATTGCTTGCAATGGAGAATCTTCATCATCAGCAAATGATGGCTCCTTCAGTGAATTCAGGTTTCGGTAACATCAGTAGACCAATCAACACAGGAAAGATTCTAGAAGGGACACCAACTCTTGAAAAATGGCATGGAGACAAGGAATTTTTAAGCACTAATCAGGAAGAGAAGCATAAGCTTGACTTGTCCCTCAAGCTCTGAGATATTTTTTCTTTAATTTTAGTATCTTTTAATTACTGTTTTTCATGTGATTGTTAGTGCTACTTTGTGTATATATTTTTGTCTAGTGTACATCTTTTTCACATATCTACTTTTTCCTTTTTCTTTTATTCATGTTTGGTTTGGAAAGTGTGTTCGATCACTCGACCTCGAGACACAAGCTATGTTTAAAAGCTACCCACGAGCCACTTACGACAATCACTTTCACTTTAGTGTGAGATTTGTAGACTATACATCAATGGGTTTCACGTAGATACCCAGCAACCATATAAAGTAGAATTACATTAAAAAAAATCGTATATATATATATATATATATAAAGAAGATACTGAGATCTCTGGTAAGATTTGGTTTCTTAGTCACAAGAAAAAGGAAAGAATATTATAATGTCAAAGTTGGGTTACCTAAAAGTTAGAACAATCATTCTTTCTATTTAAAAGTTGCTAACAAGACACTAAAAACAGAACAAAACGAATACTAAAAAATAAAAATAAAAGACAGTTGCTGTGTAGGATGATTGTGACACGAAAAGCAAAGATTGGTAGAAGAAAATTGAAATAAAATATGAATTAAGTATACAACAAGGCCAAATTAATTAGACTGTAAATAAAGAAGAATGTAATAATACATAAAGCATCCAATGGTTCTCATTGTCAGACCCCAAATTGGTTTATTCACTAGACAACGAATCAAAATTATTAGAAGCTGTGACATTGTTTCTATACGATAGAAAACATTGGGAATATATTAGTCACATATGTTGCTTTCATGACCAAAGACTTCACGTGAATTGTCCAAAAATGGTCGAACATCATTTTGTAATGTGGTTGGAACATTCACCATGAACCGAGACCTTTTTTAAACTAATCGACAAACCAAGGTATAAACGAACAAGCTGAGATTGAAAGAAGAAACTGAAAAAAACATAGCAGAAGTAATTGAAGAACAATAAGATCTTTACATGTCCAAAATGACCTTGATGATCCAATGTTATGTCTCGGCTAGATTATTTCTGGCAATTGACTGTGATCTTTGAGAGTTGTAAATTTACATAGAAGTTTGTTTTGGCTAGCTCACACACTCTTTTCACTCGCCATGAAACAGCTGCTTAATCACGATACTGAGATTGATTTAGTAGAATTAATCCGGTCTCGTTTCAAACTAGCTCTGGGAATTTTACCTGGACCTGAGGAACCAATGACGAATCCTCAAGCATTTTAAATTTGGGGCACATGCAAGTGCATTCAGTTCTTCAGTTCGATTATTATTATTATTTTTTCTTTTTGAAATTGTGATAATCAATGACTATAGACTAAAATTCGGTTTGGTTTCGATTATATTTCAAAAAAAGTGGAACCAAAAATTAGTCCTGAAATAACATTGGTTCGGTTCTTAATAGTTACTTTTTCCAAAAGTAACCAAATACCCGTAAAAATGATTAGATCAAAAGTAACCATATACTAAATAATTTTTGATTCCCATTTCTTAACTTTCTGTTTTTGGAACCAAACCGAAAACCATAATCTAAATATTGAAATCGAATGGTTTTCTTTTCTAGAAATCAAAACTGAAGCAAACTAAAAAAATTAATTCAGTTTTTTGGTTCCAGTTATTGTGTCCGTCTATTATGCCATACAACTTCATATTCAAAACAAAAAAATATGAAATAGAAAAAAAAAACTTAATCATTTTTAGTATGGGACGCATACCCCACCTATGTTTATATGCGTCCGCCACAGTGAGGAGCAGAACTAGAACTTCCCAAAAATATGGGTATGGGTTTGGTTTCGATTCCATATAATTCTTGTGTATCCGTTCACGTCGGTTGAAAACTGAAACGCAGGGGGTACCCATATAGACCCGGAATTGTGTATGGATTACTCTTCAATAACCCAAAATTGTGTCATATCTTCTCCTTTTTCACCTGTAAACATTAAATCAAAGAAAGATATCGTCTGTATCCACATAAGAAGTTCGATGAATAAATCCAAGAAGAAAAAAGGTTAGACAATCACACATGTTGCCGTAGAGAACATGTAATGGAACCAACCAACCTAATGAGCCCCTTCGAGTCACCTTCATCTTCTTGTATATTACAGTCGCTACAGAAAAAGGTGAGACTCAGATTTGACTGATCAAATTGTAGCTAGCTACTCAACGTATCAGAAGTGCCACACACTGACAAGGACGGAGAGTAAGGAGACGTCTCACTATAATTCTTTCTCGCACTCAAATAGCGTTAAGGTCTTATATTCTTCTTCTGTCTTTGCATGAAATTCCAACTTTCTCAGCCTTGTTAACTATTTATTTATATCATCATCTCTGACCCTAGTCAATTTACCCGAACCCAAAAAATCGACCCAAAACTGACTCAAAATTTTGGATTTGGGTCTAATTCGTGTATAAGCAAAAATAACTATCGGATCTCAGTATACCCGCGGGTATCAGATCGAGTCTGGTTATTATCCGATTCTTGAACGGGTACTCGAATATTTCGATACTCGAAATACCTGAACCCAAATGGGTATCTGAATACCCAAAAATTTTGGATATTTTTGGGTATATAAGAGACCCTAATTTTTTATTTTGATAAATTTATACTCGAACTGGAACCGAAAGCAAAACGAGTTGGTTTCAATTCTTAAAGGTATGAAAGTTGTGGATCCGAACCGACTCGGTTCCAGCTAACCCTAGGCTTTTGGTTCAGTTTATTCAGTTATCAGTTAATTCGGTTTTTAGAAATTGATTCAGAAATATATTTTGGTTCAGTTTTTGGTTTAATTATCGGTTCGGTTTATTCAATATTTTTTTGGATTTTTGGTTTAAAATATATAAAAGCTTCCGATTAAATGTTAGATTTTTGGTTTATTTAAAACCGATTGGTTTTATACCAACCAAAATGACCGAACCAATAACGAATTTTAAAATTTAGCTAATCGGTTTATGAGAACAAACCAAAATTAAACCGAAAATTAAAAAAATTGGTTCGGTCGGCTCGATAGATTTATGTTTCTTCCGTGAGCCCTGGCCTACCCAGGGCGACTGACTCAATGAATAACAGTGCGGAATACATATATATGAGTTGTTTAAAGAAGGATAAGCAACGAGATGTGGATCCTGAAATAGACTGGTTTAGTAAATTGAGTCTCTATCAATTGGGCCATAAAGGCCCACATATAAAAGTGACATTCTCTAAAAGTTTTGAATGAAGCTTGTGGGTCTACCTAACTAGGGAGAGGAAATTATGTTTTATCCAATGTGAAATAGTCTATGGATACTTAGCTAGTGATCTACCAAATGTAGTAGCCAAAGTTTTTGGGTGACTTGTATAATAATTACACTCAGAAGTGGGTGATCTTATTTACTTTTTGTACGTTAACACTAGCAATAAAAGCTGCCTATATATAAGTCTACCTTAACCTACGAGATGTTCAATTGGTGACAAATAGTGATTGTATTACTAATCACACACAATATATGAGTTGGTTTACATTGCACACAAGATATTTTTCCTTAAGTGTTCAGTCATATTAGTGGTTTAGCCTGCATTATTCAGTTCAATAATATCCTACTCATGAATCACAATCAAAGGAGATAAGAAGACACAATGGCGCAAAGTGATCTGGAAAGATGCCATAAAAAAAAGGTACGAAGAGTTGTTGGAAATTCTATTTGGAATTAGAACTAAATTAATCACACTTTATGTGTTTGTCTTGCATTCCTTTACAGGAACCACAAGTTCTATTAATTAATTTAAATGGCGATGAATATCGAAATCTTTCTATATGGATTTGTTACAGTTTCATCAAGTCCACCGAATAATTTCACCATCCAAAAAGCTAGGGCAAATGCAAATAGAAACGATCGGCCCATAAGTCGTTGTCACTAAGAATTTTGTTTCTCTCAATTATGAGTCTTTGACTATTAGTGCCAATCGTAATTAACAAAAGGTAATATATGGCAATTTGCATAATCACTAGAATATAATACTAGTAATTTATCATCATAAGAAGTTGTATATAGTTTGACCAAAAATTGAAGTTGTATGTAATAATTATGTACACAACTTGTTGGTCTCTAAAGCCGTTCTAAAAAATGGGCATGGCTGATATGTTGTCGAAGTCATTTATTAATAGACATATTTAGTTGACTTTTTGAAAGCCACCTTTTCTGAATTAATATATCCACTAATCAACAATACCATTATCAGATTTAATGTTGCATTACCTCTATAATATAAGATAACTTATCTTTTAGAATTCAGTGGGAAAACAAAACTTAGGTTTAGAAGTATAATAATGTATCAAATTAATAGGTTTTATAAGTTTATTATATGTTAGGTTTGAGTATATCATCCGAAACAGAAACCCAAACATGAACCTAAATTAAAATAAACTGAACTGAACCAAAATGACCCTGATTTGAATACGTCACTAATCAACGTACCAAAAAATAAAATTTAAACTCAAACTACATCGGATCTGAATGGGTACTCGATATATTTTAAATTGAATTTTAGTTTTATAAATCTTTTTCTATTAAATCTTTATTAATTTTGAATTTTGGTTAAAACTTAATTAAAAGATATCAAGTACAAATTCGGTTTCTGATCTAGTTCCAAATCAGATTTGAGTTCGGTTTTCTGAGTATATAAATTTAGGACATATTCTGATATTTTATTTCTTTTGGTTTGGGTTCAGTTCCTTTATTTCAAGTTTTTGGTTCTTTTGATTTAAAATATTCATGTATTTTTATTTATTAGATCAAGTTTGATTTGATTTCGATCGAGTTCGAGTTCATATATTTTAACATAAACATTTAAAATTAATGAAAATGTAACAAAAAAACTCGAAGAAGGTAAAATTTAATAAAAATATATTTGGTAACTTTTCGATTCTTGATTTGGTTATGGTTAGAGTTTTGAGTTATGTTTTTCAGTTATACAGATTTATGACTTATTTTGAATATTTTGTCGGGTTCACTTTAAGTTTGACTCCTCTATTCGGGTCGATTTTAGTTTGAATTTCAGGTATATGGTTTTATGCCGAAAGCTAAACTTGCAATATCAATTTCTCTATAAAAAATCATATTTTTTTTCCAAATCAAATATGATTACTTCCTATATGTTATCGAAAAAATACTAATAATCTTTACAAAGGTACATTTATATTTTAGATACTAATTGATGTGTTATTGTAAGTGTTTTTAGTTTAGTAGCCGATGGTAATTCTACTAAAGATAGATACAATTATATATTTATGAATCAAGTCTTACCATGTATATTATGTAAAAATTTAGTTAAAAGATTGGTAAGTTATGACCAATATTAACAAAAAGTTGATGTGTTATTAATATTTGATGCTATTAAATAAAAAATCAAAACCAGAACGATAAAGAAAAGATTCGAGATAGAAATTTTAATCTTACCCGTTTATTATTTCGTGTACTTTTGAATTCTATTCATTGAATTTAAAAATCAATCCATCATCGAGTAAACAATATCCTCAAATACATAAAAGAACAAACAAATAATAATGATTCATAATAAAATATGTATGTATAGAAAGTTATTGATACATAATCAAATATTATTAACTTTTTTCATAAGAAATATCAAATCTCGTTTTATAGTGCGGTTGAATCCTACTTACTATGTACATTGGTCTATTTATTCAACATCCATTTTTATTATTATAGTATTCTACTTCATTTTATGATCCTGTCATATAATTGTGATTATATATATATTTTTTAGTGGCAAATTATATTGGGTTATAAGTGACCGGTCCAGTAACCAAATTTCTATATAAGATAAACGATAGATTCGATCTCTGGTTGTGCAAATGAGCTGCCTTATGTGGATTTACTGCCCATCACTATAGTTATTTGCGATTATATATGACTTAATAATTAAACTTTTCATCCAATAAAAATATGACCTCTTATAATTATTTTTTATCTTAAATTTTCTAAAAATTTATAGTATTGGATTGGCCGGCGTTCATTTCGTTGTAATTCAAGGGTTTCCTTTTGTGGACTTAGAACTCTCTATTGATTTAGAGTCTTTCATTCTAAGAAGATTAAGGCTTCGTTTTACTTTTCCAGTGTTCCTCCGTTGTTCAAGCTTCTTCGTCGCCGCAATTCACTGTTGACGTCCATCAATCCTTCAAAGTCTATTCACTTTCTTTGTTAGATTTCTGCTCCATAATGTCATCCACCATGGATAATGCTCTCATGGCCATGTCATTAGATGAAGAAGCTGATTCTTCCTTTGTGATGTCGGATTCTCAGTTCAAGTAAAAAGAATGTCTTAAGTACTGTTGGTCGGCTCTTAAACTCAGCTCACCAAAATATGTCAAGTTTAATATATAATATGCCAAGAAATGGCAGAAAAGAGAACGAATCCGTGGAATAGCTCTTTCTCCTGAGAAATTCCAGTTCACCTTCAACTCAAGGCATTATCTAGAAGAAATTCTTGAGAATGGCCTTCAAACCTATAATGAGTGGGCCTTAGTGGTAGAATGTTGGTATGCGTCTCTGCCACCTGATCCACTTTAGTTCGTCACTTTCTAGGTCTAAATTCGGAATATACGCAAGGAATTTCACTACAAGAGAACACAGCTTTTACAACTCCAAAATTCGTCCCTAAAGCGTTGTAAAGATCTTTTACAACGCATTAGGGACGCCACATGGTTCGTCGTGTCTTGCACGTCGTAAGACACAAAACGTTGTAAAAACGTTGTAACATTTAACAACGCAAAAATAACGTTGTTAAAACGTCGTAACATAAAGTGGGGGTTGTAAATTCGATGGCAAATTAAACGTTGTTAGTTAGTTGTAAACTTAACAACTAACTTACAACGTTTAGTTTACAACTAAGTAGATTCGAAATCTTTTACAACGTTTTAAAGTCGAAATGTGTTACAACGTATTAAAGTCGAAAACTTTACAACTAACTAAAGACGGAAATTTTACAACTATTTAAAGACGAAATTGTTTACAACTACTTAAAGACGAATATTTTACATCGTATTAGGGACTAAAATTTGTGATTTATTTTTATTAAAATGTGAAATTTAATTTTTTGTATTTAATAAAAATATGAAATGAATAAATTAAAATTATAATATAATACTAAAATATAAAATTAAAATGTTTTTACAAAATTTAATTACAAATTACAAAATATTTAACGGAGTAATTCGTTGAACATGTCAGAGCTACGGTCGTCCTGATCTTCAGCTACCCGGTCGTTCAAATCGACCTCGACATTCTCGGTAGGCCTAATCCCGAGGTTGCGACGTCTAAGCTCCAAAGCCGCAGATTCATGTGGATTGCCCGCGACCAAAATATCCATCATGGATTCCATGGCTGCGAATTTCTCATCTGTTGTTTGCTTTAGCGAAGCAATTTCCGCACGAGATTCCTGCAACTGAGTACGGAGTGAGTTTTCGTCGGAGGGGGATCTACGGCCACTTCTGGTGCTGGGGAACTATGCGGTGGTGTATGACTCTGATGATGTGACTGCGTCTCTGGCACAGCCGAGGAAGTAGATGAGGATGCGGTGCCGTGCAACATGTCACTGTAATGGACACGGTGTGTATGCTTACGGGGTCCCATAATTTGTACCTACAAAAGGATCTTCCATAAATTAGACATTGGATACTACTAAATAATATATAAACTCTAAAGTCTAAATTCCGTATCTACTACATAATTTCTAAACAACCTACATTATTCTAAATCCTAAATTTGCAAAAAAAAAAAATTGTAGAGAGAAGGGAAAGAGGATACCTTAGAGAGAGATTGTGGATTGGGGAATGATGGAATGATGTTGCAAATTTGGTGTTATATTTATAGGGAATACGTGGAGTTGTAAAAGAGTTGGGAATTCAGAAAACGTCGTAAAAGAGTTGTAAAATTAGGGTCGAATTTACAACGTATTCGATGTAAAGACGTTGGCAAATATGGGTTCAATGTACCATTACGGTACAATTCATTGAGACGTTATGGTGAATTCAAAGGCCTGTAACGGTATAGAACAAAACGTCGTAAAGACGTTGGGAGCAAAGAACGTCGTAAAGACGTTGGCAGCTAGCAATGTCTTTACGACGTTCCTGGCTCCCGACTCCTTTACGACGTTCTCTAATAATTTATTATTGTATACGATTTATATATTATAAGATATATAATTTATATGTATATAATATGTATATAATTTATATTTTAAGATATACGATATATGTAATATGTATATAATTTATATTATTTATGAAATTATAGAACGTCGTAAAAGAGTCGGGAGCCAGGAATATCGTAAAGACGTTGCTAGCTGCCAACGTCTTTACGACGTTCTTTGCTCCCGACTCCTTTACGACGATTTTAAGAATTTAATTTTTCCTAAGTGTTTATACATCATATAAATCATATAAAATCCTATAAAATATTATAAATCATATAAATCCTATCAACAATATAAACCATATTACAAATGTGGTATACAAAAGATTCATGTGCTCAAAACATCGTAACGACGTTTTTAAGAATTTCATTTTTCCTAAGTGTTTATACATCATATAAATCATATAAAATACTAGATTGATTTTAGCGGAATGTTTAGCGGAATGTTAGATTGATTTATAAAACTTAGAATAATTTTTTGATTGATTTGTAAAACTTAGTTTGATTAAACTTTGATTGCTAAAAGATTGACATAATACATTGTTCTTACATTATAAACCGTAGAATCAATCAGATTCTTCACCGTTACTACCATTTCCACTACTTGGATTATCACTTCCTGCAAACTCGTCACGTTCATCATCGTCAACATCTTCTTTAGGGAGATCCTCGTACTCTCGGTTTTCCGGATCGATAAGAACCACTAGCTCTGTAGCTTGCTCTGGCACTTGTATCGATGAACATGATTCTTCCTGCAACGGTAAATCTCCGCATCCTGTAATTCGCCCACGAGGTGTGATCTTCACTGTAACTAACCAATTGATGCCTGACTCTTTGATCCTTCGATATGGAATGAAGCTAACTTGCTCTGCTTGCGATGCTAAGACGAAAGGCTCAAACTTGTTGTATCTTCTCCTCCCATTCACGTCCACAACTCCAAATTTGTTGTAACGGACACCTCTGTTGATTATGGGATCAAACCAGTCACATTTGAATAGCACAGTTTTCAACCCAATTAATCCCACAAATTCCACTTCGATAATCTCTTGTAGAACCCCATAAAAATCGGTTTCACCTTTCACACATACTCCTCAATTTTCCGTTGCACGCCTTACACCGTACTCAAAGGTGTGAAATGTGTATCCTCTGCTGAAATACATGGGTGCTGTTGTTATCTTAGCAATAAGACCTTGGATCAAATCATGAAACCATGGTGGGTAGTATGGATCATCATAGTCAACATGTACACAATGTAATTAGTAATATGGTTAGTTAAATTAATCACAACGTAATCACAATTAATGTATACAATTCACTCTTACTTGGCCCTTCAACCATAGTGCGAAGTGCATATCTTTTCGTCTTAAGTACTTCTGCATCTGAAATTTCTTCGATAGTTTCTTTTACCTGACTAACAAATAAACTAGACATGTATATAGAAAGACGTTAGTTTAAAAGTAATACACTGGTGGGGGATCCTTTAAATAAACACAATTCATATACAAATATATCGAAATTTTTAATTTATCAACACCTTTACAACTCCAAGTTTAAATTTTATTTAAACCTTTTACGTAACAAGAAAAACGTGTTTAGCTACTTTGACATTCGATGTTAATTCGATGTAAATTATAGAGGTCGTAAAAGAGTTGCAACTTAGGGACTAATTAACAACAAATTGTTTGAGCAATGGAAAAGCGTTGTTAAGGAGTCCTAAAATACCGACTTGTTTACAACGTAAATTTTCGTTGTACTCTTACAACTCCTTTACGACAAAATCTCAAAACGTCGTAAGGGAGTTGCAAATACCTCCCTATATTATGACGTCCCAAAAACGTTGTAAAAAATGGTCCTTAAACTAATGTTCTCTTGTAGTGTTTGTAAGATTCAAGTGAAACTTGATTTGCAAACCATTGCGTAAATCCAAGAATCTCTCTTTTTGAAGGATCATCTGCAACCATTGCAAGAAAACAGACGATTTGTAAGGAAAAACAGCCTTGCAGAGGCCTCGTAAACCTTTATTCGCGAGGTTTTTACAAGGATAACTAGTTATTCGCAATCCAGATTTTCCCGCAGGTGCCTCGCTAAATTTGCAACGAAGTGGTGCAAAGAAGATACATTGCAAAACATGCCTCGCAAAGGAGAAGAAAATTTTGTGTGAAAACTGCGAGGCCATTGCGTTGTCTCTATTGCTAGGAATCTGTGTGGCATATATTGCGAGGCGTCTGCTAGGAAATGCTTTGCAAGTCCCTTGTGAGGATTTTGTGAGGGCTTTGTTTGGGAGGCCTTTGCGAGGCCCATTAAAATATATATTATCAAAAATTAATTAATTTAAAATTATCAATTTTTTTTAAATTGTAACTAAAATTAAATATATTTAAATTAAAATATTTTACATGAAATTATAAGAAGAAAAAAATCATAAAAGTGCTTTCTGATTTCTTGTCAACAAAAACTTTAGCCGAGTTTCTTTTCGTCTAGGTGAGTATCGCCAGATTTTTCTAGCTGAAATTACTGAAAAATCATATATAATTAAATAAATAATTATGTAATATATTAAAAATATATTAAATTCAAAATACTTACAATCTTGCAAGATCAAACTTTTAACGAAGTCTATCTCGAGCAATGCTTATGTGGACCATTGCCATAAGGATCAGATAATCGTGAGCACTCTTCTTCTCTGAGTTTGGATCTTGCCAATATCAAACAAGACCATTCAAAATTTCAGTATCAAACTCTCAAGGTATTGCATCGTTGCCGTTTGTCTTCCATTTACACTTCCAATATCTCACCTGGTTAGCGAGGCAATCCTTCAATGTTTTCAAATTGCATGTGGACTTTCCCCATAATGGAAGGATTCAAATGGTAACATTGCTACAAAAAAACTTATGTTACAATAAATCATAGATAAGAAAAAATAATGTGACAATAAATAATATATTACAAAAAAACTAAACAAAACGGAAAACAAATCGCAAAGGTTTTAAACCATTTATCGACGATGTAGTTTGGGACTTGTATAAAATTAGCGTGCGGTTCATTGAAATCCCTTTCAAAGATTTCCCCGATTGAAGCCAACAATTTCCCGTCTTCATCGAACACATAAATTTTAAACAAAACAAAAACTTATAAATTTGTAGTAATAAATTTATAGATTTATTAATTTATAAATTAAAAAACATACCAAATGGTTATCGGTGGGCAATGTGGATGAAAATAAGGAAGATATTTATGGACAATATTGTGCTACATTTTCGAAGTTGTAGATACCTCAAAATTAAGACGTAACAGCGAAGCAACATTGCAATGCAGTTTATGCCTCGCAAATCGCCTATTTTCTTGTAGTTAACTATCAGTTTTCATTATGAAAAAGTGCAGAAGCGTTGCTACAATTGCTTATGTTAATAGTGTGCCCTCTCCTTATTAATCAGTGTGCCCTTTCCTTGTTATATAGGGACATGATTATGTTATATGCCAGGAGCTTGGTATTAAACCTCAGTCAAAACCTCCATTCCTCACCTTGAAACTTGAAGATCTCTTCGTTGGTGTGTTAAAGGAGGAACAAGTTAGCATTCGCCCAGTTTTGGGGAGACCAAAAATTGCTCAGGACGTGTTCGAATGATTGAGGTAGTATATAGTTGTTTCATCAAGTGAAAACGAAATATTATAGAGGAACGAGTTAAGCGGTTCATGTATAAGGTGGAAGCAAATCATGTTGCTCAAAAATTTGTCCTAAGGTTGGAGGATCCTTCAATTACATATATGGATTTTCTTAAAGGCAAGGGGCTGGTGTTTGGATATGGTACATCAGATGCTTCTTCTTAAGCATCTCAAGCTCTTCGTGATTCTTCAAAGATTCTGGCCTCTGCAAGCTTCGCATGCCGAAAGTCACTGATATGTTCATATTTTGACCACTTTAGCTGCGCATTTTAGGTAGAATTGCATCCTCATTCATAGTATTTTATGCACTTTAGAGTACCTTAAAAGCATTTTCGCATACATCATACATCTGAAGACACTTAGGTGCAAAAGAGCTGGATTTGAAGTATTTTGACGTAAAATTGGCATACAGACTGCAAGGCTGAGCCCAAGACGTAGCGCCTGAACTGAAGACCTTGAAATCTTAAGATTGCACAAGCTTAACCTCCTCAGGATCGCCTGTAACCTGAGGATGAGCCAAATTTCTGAAGCTTAGAATTTGTTTCGCACCCTCCCAGCTCGGCTGTACCCCTGTGGATGGGCCAAAGTTTCTGCAAACTAATTAAGCCCTGAAAACCTGGACTCACTCCCTGAACTCGATTGGCATGGCGAGTGAAGACCCCTGAAGCAGCGAGCCTAGATCATATTTTTTTTATCTTGTTGACTTTTGTAGAATTTTTAGGGTTTTGGCCTTGGGTTATAAATACTCTTAACCCACTAGACCCTAGGGAAGAACCTTTTTACCAAAAAAATAGCAAAGTATTTTCTCTTTTTTCTCTTTGCCTCTTTTGTGACTGTTTCTTAGATCTAGTTTGATGTGTTAAGAATCTGAAGGATTCAAGTCCATTTTCTTCTTCAGCTTTTAATACTCTTTCTATCTATGTCTCTTATTGTAATTTCTGGGTTTATGTTCATAACCATGAGTGAGTAAATCCCTAAAGATCTCATGAGGAAGAGGGTAGATCTAGGTGTGATCTTGGGTTTTTAGCTTGTTTAGGTATTTGATGTCTAGATCTAGCTTTTTGTTTGAGCTTAATGCTAGTTTCATCTTGATCACATGAGATTTGATTCGCTTGAATTCTAGATCTGAGAAGTTCTAGGGTTCCAAGCTTAGGTGCAGTTAGGACTAACATTCCTATCACAAGAGATTGGTTGTTTAGGTTGTTAGTCGGCTGATTTGAGAACTTGTTCATCATGCCAATCTGTTGAGAAATCTCCAAAGAGTTTTGGTTAGATATTAGCGGGTTGAGATTTAATGTTCATGAGAGTAGCTTGTTTACCCCGTTTTTGTGTTTCTCAGCCTAAAACTTGCTTAATAGGTCGCTAGACAAGCTTAGGAACCCCTGGACGGACCGAATTCACTGACCTTTCTTCTTCACGACCCTATTTTAGCTTTCTGATTTTTGAAGTTCATAGCCTGTTTTAGCTGCTTGCTCTGTTTTTCTTTATACTCTGTTTCTGCCATAGTTGCTTGCTCTGTTTGATCTGAACCTGAAAATTGATGCACTTGAACTAAATTGGTTTATCATATCCCTTGTGTTAGCACCACACTATGGTTAAATACCTATTGTACTGCACTAGATTTGACTAACTAGGCAAAAAACCTTGTTATCAATCATAAGTGTTGCCTAATCATTTCTCTTATAATTCTACGGAATATGTAGTTGGTGTTGGTTAAGCTTAAGATTACTTGAGAACCAAGTTAGTCTTTGGTTAAGTTATGTTTTGGTTTGCTTTAAATCTTTATCTTTTCTTTATTGGTTTGGTTTTGTTGAGAGTATATATATGAGAAGATACAAAAATTTAAGTAGTTGAGAGATTTAAGGGATTGTAAGGTTTTGAGTTATTTTCCTTTGTTGAGATTAATACGAGAAGGTCTTCTGATTATTTGCTTTGTGTTCATCGATTTCTTCTTCTAATTTCGTGTTTGAGATTGTCGAAATACTAGATTTGGTATCAGAGCAAGGTTCAAGAACATGGCTAAGGATGGAAAGAAGATTGAAGGTGAAGAAGAAACATCGAATGGTGAAGGAATGGTTGCGATGAAAATTGGAGGAAGCTCTTCGCAAATCAAGTGCCCTATGCTTATGAAAGACAACTACACGGTATGTGCTATACGAATGAAGATTGCTCTCAAGGTAAACGAGGTTTGGGAAGCAATTGAGACAGGTGAGGATTCAGGTAGGAAGAATAATATGGCCATCGCCCTATTGTTTCAACCGATACCCGAATTGTTGATTTTGCAAGTAGGAGAACTCGATCAAGAAAAATCTGTATGGAGGCAATTAAAACACGGTATGTTGGAGCTGAACATGTCAAGGAAGCTAGGCTTCAAACTCTTATGGCTGAATTTGATCGACTTAGAATGAGAGAATCAGATACAATTGATTCGTTCGTGGGAAAAATTTCAGAAATTGCATCTAAAACATCTTCACTTGGTGAAACAATTGAAGAGACGAAACTAGTAAAGAATTTTTTGAAAAGCTTACCGCGAACTAGATACATTCACATTGTTGCTTCTTTAGAACAAGTTCTAGATCTAAAGACAACTAGTTTTGAAGATATTGTTGGGAGATTAAAGGCTTATGAAGAAAGAATTGGAGCTGAGGATGAGGAACAAGAAGAACAAGAAAAACTAATGTATACTCCTTTGGAAGAGGGTAGTAGTGGTAGTCGAGGAAGAGGAAGAGGTGGACGTTATGGTGGAAGAGGAAGAGGACGTGGACGGTTCGTATCCGACCAGAATCGTCAATGGAATGATAGAGAACGGGAGAATAGAGTAACATGTTTTAGGTGTGAGAAGCAAGGCCACTATGCTTCAAATTGTCCCGATTGTTTGTTAAAACTTGAATCAAGTATAACGTGCTTTAAGTATGACAAGAAAGGACACTATGCACTGAATTGTCCGGATAGAATGCTGAAATTACAAGAGTCCGAGGAGATAAGTGACAATGACACTCAAAAGGCTGATACGTTGATGATGCATGAAGTAGTTTATTTGAATGAGAAAAAGGTGAATCCGAGTATGTTCGAAGAAAATCGTGATTTTAGAAAGATTTGGTATATTGACAATGGAGCTAGTAGTCACACGTGTGGAAATCGTGAGTTCTTTGTTAACATTGATAAGAGTATAACCGGAAATGTTAGATTTGGGGATGACTCACGAATAAATATTGAAGGAAGAGGCTCGATTCGGTTCATACTTAAGAACAAAGAAACTAAGTTGCTTCATCATGTTTACTAATATCCTAGGTTGAAAAGTAATATTATTAGCCTTGGTCAAGCGACTGTGAAGTACAAATGAAGAAAGATGTATTAATTGTGTATGATCGTCTTGGCCAAGTGTTGGTAAACACCACCCGTTCACAAAACCGACTTTATAAAGTCGTGTTAGAAGCAAAGATTGTTGAAAGGCTGCACCTAATGAGTTCGAAAGAATCAATGAGATGGCATGCTAGGTTGGGCCACGTGAATCCAGAAACTATGAGGTCCATGATCAACCAAGGTTTAGTAGACGGTCTACCAAAGTTCAATGTCGAGAAAGAGATGTGTGAATCTTGTTTTCGTGGGAAACAAGCGAAAAAACCTTTCCCGCAAGCAACCAGTTTTCGAACTACAAAGCCTCTTGAACTAATACATGGAGATCTTTGTGGACCCATCACACCCAAAAATCCGGCACATAAGAGGTATGTGTTTGTTCTTGTTGATGATTACTCACGCTATATGTGGACGATTTTGTTAAAGGAGAAAAGTGAAGCCTTTGAGAAGTTTAAACTTTTCAAAGTGACGGCCGAACAAGAGACAAGGGAATTGGTTAAAACGTTGAGAATGGATAGAGGAGGAGAGTTCATGTCACTTGAGTTTCAATGTTTCTGCCAAAAACATGGGATAGAAAGACATTTGACTGCTCCATATTCACCTCAACAAAACGGGGTAGTTGAGAGACGTAATAGAACGTTATTAGAGATGACGCAAAGTATGTTGAAACACATGAGTATGACGCACGAGCTGTGGGGAGAGGCAATTCGACACACTACTTATCTCATAAATAGAGTAGCTACAAGGTCATTGGTTAAAAGAACACCGTATGAAATTTTCAAAGAAAGAAAGCCTAATCTCGAACATTTAAGGGTGTTCGGATGTGTTTCGTTTGTACGGACAGAACTAGTAGGTCGAAGAAAACTTGATGATAGATCTCAAATGTTAGTACATTTGGGTATAGAACCAGGCTCTAAAGCGTATAGGATGCTTAACTCTATTACTAAGAAAATAGTAGTAAGCCGAGATGCTGTTTTTGATGAGGAAAGAGCGTGGGTTTGGGATAAGCCAAAGCTGGGAGTGAGTGACGGTTTGGATATATTTGAGAACGAGACACAAGGAGGGGAAGAAGAGATCATGTGTGAAATCGAGTCTGGTCACGAGATAGAGGATCGTTTTTTGGATCTTCAAGAAGCTACAGAGACCACCAAGACCGTAGTGGATGAGGGAGAGGAAAACGAGGAAAACACCGAACCTTGTTTGAGAAGATCATCCCAACCCTCGGTGATACCACGACATTTGAGTGATTATGACCTCTATTTGGTGGAACTAGAAGGAGAACGTCTCCTACTAGCTTTAGATGATGAACCGTGGTGCTTTGGTGAAGCCAAACAATTAAAGGCATGGTTGGATGCTTGTCAAGATGAGATTCTTTCCATAGAAAAAAATCGAACTTGAGATCTAGTCGTGCTTCCTAGTGGTTGTAAGCCAATTGGTTTAAAGTGGGTGTTCAAGATCAAAAGGAACTCCGATGGGAGTGTTAATAAGTACAAAGCAAGGCTGGTGGCAAAGGGATATGTTCAAAAGCAAGGTATTGATTATGATGAAGTCTTTGCACACGTAACAAGAATTGAAACAATTCGTCTCGTCATAGCACTAGCAGCTACAAAACGGCCTTCCTTCATGGAGATTTGAAGGAGGAAGTTTATGTAGTGCAACTGGAGGGTTTTAAAGTTGTAGGAAGTGAGGATAAGGTCTATAAGTTGAGAAAAGCACTCTATGGGATGAAGCAAGCTCCTAGAGCTTGGAATGATAAACTAAATAAGGTACTCCGAGAATTGAAGTTTCATAGGTGCTCAAAAGAGCCATCACTTTACCGAAAGGAAGAAGTTGAACATCTCGTTGTTGTTGCGGTTTATGTAGATGATCTTTTTATCACGGGATCATCATTACAACTAGTTTTTGGGTTCAAGAAAGAAATGGCAAGGCGGATTGAAATGAGTGATCTTGGCAAGTTAACTTATTATCTTGGGATCGAGGTGTATCAATATAAAGGAGGCATTGTACTAAATCAAGAGAGATACGCAAAGAAATTTTTGAGCAAGACTAGCATGGATGGCTGCAACACATGCCAAACACCGATGGATATGAACTTGAAGCTAACCAAATCGGATGAAGAAGAGAGTGTCGATGCAACCGAGTATAGGAGGAGTATTGGGTGCCTTAGATATTTGTTGCATACAAGACCAGATTTGTCATATAGTGTTTGAGTACTAAGCAAGTAAATGCACGACCCTAAGACTTCTCATGATGCGGCGTTGAAACAGATTTTGAGATATCTACGGGGTTGGTGTTCCAACAAGATAATACGGTAAAGCTGATTGGGTATAGTGATAGTTCACACAATGTGGACATGGACGACGGAAAGAGCACTACGGGACACGTTTTCTACTTGAACAACTGTCCTGTAACTTGGTGCTCCAAGAAACAAGATACTGTTGCATTGTCATCGTGTGAGGCAGAATTTATGGCAGCTATGGAAGCCGCGAAACAAGCCATTTGGTTACATGAACTGCTTGGAGAAGCTGTTGGAAAGGTTCATGATAGGATAGTATTGAGAGTGGACAACAAGTCGGCCATAACTCTCACGAAGAATCCGGTTTTCCATGGACGAAGCAAACACATTTATACGAGATATCACTTTATAAGGGAATGTGTTGAGAATGAACAAGTAGAAATGGAACATGTACCCGGGAGTGAACAAAGAGCCGACATTTTGAGTAAAGTGCTTGGAAGAATACGGTTCAAAGAGATTTGAAATCTTATTGGGGTTGTGGACACAAGCAATCTTAAGCTTAAGAGGGAGAATGTTGCTTAAGCTTAAGATTATTTGAAAACCAAGTTAGTCTTTGGTTAAATTATGTTTTGGTTTGGTTTAAATCTTTATTGGTTTGATTTTGTTGAGAGTATATATATGAGAAGATACAAAAATTTAAGTAGTTGAGAAATTTAAGGGATTGTAAGGTTTTGAGTTATTTTCCTTTGTTGAGATTAATAAGAGAAGGACTTCTTATTATTTGCTTTGTGTTCATCGATTTCTTCTTCTAATTTCGTGTTTGAGATTGTAGAAATACTAGAGTTGGGGGCTTTTATTCTTCTGCATCTGGGATCAAAAAAGGATTGCAAAACTTTATGCCAGACCTTATGTTAAAAAATAGAATTTTTAAAAGTCAATTTCTTACGAAGCTTGCGTTTCTATTTCAAAGAAACCAGGTGCAGTCACATGGACAATTGAAGAAAGGAAAGTTGCAACTCCATCAGTCCATCAACAATTGCCGATGAAGCGTGCAAACCAAAGGATGGTTCCCGTGGTGGGATCGATTTGAGGATCAATGAGTCTAATCTCCTAAAATATTCAAGGATTAGGGGAGTCTCATGAATTGAGAGCTCATAGACTCATTAGAATGTGGAAAACGCATTTTCTTGAGATTTTATTTCTTATAGAGATTATGAATAGCATGGATGTCTTGGGGGATTTAAAGGAGCGATTAGGGTATGCTAATCTATTGACTATATAGCCAATAGGTAAATGTCGTGGTTTGTCTCTCTTTTGGAAGAAGAATGTCAAGGTTAATATACTATATGCAGATAGAAACTTGATTGACTATCATGTAGATATTGGAGGACTGGGTTTTTATCTTTCTTGCACATATGGTAATCTAGCGGTTCAGTTCAAATATGTAGTGCGGGAAAAGATCACAAGGCTTGGCATCGGAATGACTATGTGTTGGACAATCTTGGGGTATTCCAATGAAATGCTTAATAACAATGATAAGAATGGTGGTCCAAAGAGAAGTCCTAGGTATTTTCTCGACTTCTCAAACATGTTGCAAGCTTGTCACATGATTGAGCTTCCTGTATCAGAGAATAGATTCACTTGGGGAGGGAATCGTGGAGATAAATGGGTTCAAAGCACGTTGAGTAGGTGTTTTGACGATAATTTGTGGTTCTCTTCATTTCAAACCTCAAATTGGATTTTTTGGACATGTATGGGTTGGATCATCGGTCAGTGTTGCCCAATCTTGACTCATTTATGGAGTTTCATCGTGGTTGTTTCATGATTGATAAAATTTTGGTTCACAAGTCGCGAGTTTTGGAAGCAATTTAGTCGTCATGGACTAATTCTGATTATCGTGGTGGTGAGAATGAGGTTTATAGTCAGATCCAACAATATAGAAAGGCTCTCAGCTGTTGGAAAATAACAAATAATTTGAATTCCAAGCTCAAAATAATGCACTTTCAAGCTGATATGGAAGTTGAGCTTCTATCTGCTTCACCTCCATGTGAATTACTGTTTAGTATTAGACATGATCTCATCATAGCACATTGTAAGGAAGAGATATATTGGAAGCAAAAAAGCAGACTTACTTAGCTCAAACACTACAAGAAATGAGGCTGTAAACCAATCACGATTCCGACTGGGAAAAAACAGTCGGAAATTTCCGACGGAACAACAAGCAAAATTGACCGCAAGAAAAAAAATGGTCAGAACCCGTAGGTAATTTCCGACCATTTCCGAACACTAGGATATTTCTGACCGTTTTTGATCGCAAACCATTAAAATTAAAATAAATGTTATGCATATGTCTTTTTCAAGGGTGAGAAAGTAGGTGAGACGGTCAGAAAGCGTCGGAAACTTTTGGTGAGTCCGCCAGAAGCCGTTGGAAAATTGTAATATAAATACACGGCACACTTCTTTCATTTTCACCATCATTACTCTAAACACGAAAAAGAAACCATAATGTCAAATATTTGTTTTCGTTCATCGATGGATCAAGAAAGAATTGATCCAGAAACATGATTACTTACCGACGATTATGCGGAAGGACTGAAACAATTTATGGAGTTTACCGGAAATCAAAGCCTGACGCGAGAAACATGTAAGATGTATTGTCCTTGTCCAAAATGCTCGAATATGAGATTTATTGCTGTGAAACAAGTATGGGTTCATCTATATAGTAGAGGTTTTATTCATGGGTATAAAGTATGGCACTCTCATGGAGAGGACGCATATATGGTTAACTTTGCTATTACTAGCGAAAATATTGATGTTGGTTTAGGTGTGGAATCAAATGTTCATGAAAGAGTTGAACCTATGGGTAATGTGAGTAGTAGTAGTGAACCTAGCGAAGGTCGTTTGGGTTTTGGATCTACTGTAGAGGTGGAGAAAAATGTTGGTACATTTCAGATGGTGAACGATTCATTTAGAGAGAATATTTTAGCCTTCGAGGAGGGATAAAATAGAGGAGAAGAACCTAATATCGAAGCCCAAAGATTTTATGATATGCTGGAGGTAGTGAAGAAGCCATTGTATAGTGGGTGTGACGACAACGTATCTCCGCTATCAACTGCAACTGACTTGATGAATATCAAGACAGATTACAATTTAGCTCAGACTTGCGTTGATGCGATTGCTAAGATATGTTGAAGAGGTTATATCAGTATGAACGCACAACAGCTGCAATAAGATGGCATGGCGAACATAATTTACATGGGAAGATTGAACACTCTTTGGATGCTAAGGCGTTGAATTATTTTCAATCTAATTATCCAGAATTTTCTGGGGAAAATAGGAATGTATATCTCGGGTTAAGTACAGATGGGTGTAGTCCGTTTGGGAAAAACGGGAGGCAATATTCAGTTTGACCAGTGATTGTTATTAATCAAGAGTATCTTGACCAAGCAATCCTTTGTGCAAAAGAGGGTCGGAGGAAACAAAGTGCAAAATTAGGGTCACATGATAAAGGTTGGTGCAAAAATAGGGACAAGGCATTCATAATAGAGCCGTTGGAGGATTGGTTCAAAATGTAGCCGTTTGGAAGAAAGGCTGGTCAAGAAGTGGTCTCAATCCATGAAAGGGACACTTCTTGACCGTTGGGAAAAGAAGACAAAAGTGGTCTTCACTAGTTTGTCCTCTTGTAAAAATGGTCTCAAAGTGGTCCACACTACTTTTAAGACCACCTCCCTTTTTCTCTTTCTTGTAAAATTGTCTCTATAGATATGTTGTAACCTCCTTTGAATATAAATGAGAAAAACGATGGGATATTGTCCCTTATACTCGAAAATTCTATCTCACATTCTTCTTTAATCTCTTACAAGTTCCGCATAAATTCTTACATGGTATCAGAGCTTTCTTCGATTTCTGTGTGTGTTTGAGGGTTTTTCTCGGTTCATAATCCATATATTCTACCAAATCTCTGTTTTCTCTGTTTTTCTCTGTTTTTCTCGGCTAATCCGTACAAACCTCCATTGTTGTACGGACAAAAACTCGAAATATAAGAAAGAAAACCGCCTTTGACCCTACAAAATCCGAAAGCTTCAATCTTTGGTGTAGAAACAAGTCAAAGTCTCAAGCTTTCTCAGCAAAACTCCAAAATCCTTCTAGATACGCTTTGTTTCTCGGTGAAGATGGATTTCAACCATGGAAAATCACCTATTGTTTCGGTTACTCTAAAAGGGGTTAACTATCTTCTTTGGGCCAGAACTTTGAAGACAACTATCTACACTAGAAGGGGTTTTTGGAGCCATATTGTGAAGGATAGACCAGATAGGGATTCTCTCTAAAGTGATGGTGAAGAAGAAGACTACCTTGAGGAGGATAATAAGTGGTTCCAAACCGGTCAAGCTATCAAATCCATCATCTAAAGCTCATTGGATCTTCCAATTCTTGAAGCATATTCATATTGTGAAACGGCTAAGGATCTATGGGAAACCTTGAAAAAGGTCTATGGAAACGTCTCCAACTTGACAAGAGTGTTTGAAGTAAAGAAAGCTCTTGCAAATCTTCTCCAAGAGGAAATGGAGTTCACAGAATATTTTGGAAAATTCAGATCTTTATGGTCTGAATTGGATATGCTAAGACCAACATCCATAGATCCGAAGGTTGTCAAAGAAAGGAATGAAGAAGATAAGGTGTTTGGGCTCTTGATGAATCTTAACCCGAAGATCGGCTGCAAGCTCGAGGTCTTGCAAGCTCGAGGTCTAGTAAATCACATCCTAAGATCGGCTGCAAGCTCGAGGTCTATTCAATGCCTTGAAGATGTATGCTCTCAAATCCAGAAGGAGCAAGGTTCCATTGAGCTGTTTGAAGGAAAAGGAGACTTGGGTCTTCTTTCGGCAAACAAGGCTCAAGGTAGATTTGAAGATAGGAATAATTTGGTGTAAGATCATTGCAAGAAGAATGGTCATTCAAAGGAGAAGTGCTGGCTCTTTCATCCTCATCTCAAACCCACAAAAATTCAAAGACTCCAAGGCTAATGTGTCTCATGGAGCCTCGGAAGACTATGGGTTCATATCCGGTGCAATGATCGGTTCCTCCTCAAAGAACATGAACGCCCAACTGCAGCCGCTTCCTCTTTTGTGGAGAGACTATGAAAAAGTCGAACCTTGATGCTCTAATCAACTCCCTTAAATCCTTAAGGGATTCCGGTATTTGCTATTACACTCAAACTTTATTTAAATCGCTTATTATTGACTCGGGGGCTTCTCATCATATGATTAGTGATAAGAATCTCATTGACAATATTGATCCAGCCATAGGAAGCGTTGTAATAGCAAATGGTAATAGGATATCGGTTAGTGGTGTAGGAAACTTAGACTTGTTCGGTAAACATTCTAGGGCCTTCTACTTACCGAAATTTACCTCGAATCTTTTATCGGTAGAAGGGCTGTTATGGATATGAATTGTTATGTTATATTTGGACATAATGGTGTGCAATTTCAGGATATTGAGACCGGAAGCTTGCTTGGAGAAGGAAAAGTGAAAAATGGACTCTATGTCCTTGAAGATCCTAAGTTTTTATCTCGGTTTATTAGTAATAGTTTAGTTGTTTCTAATTCGATTGTTGGTAGCCCTACTAATCTTGTTTGGCATGATAGAGTTGGACATCCCCATTTTTGTGCTATGAGCTTATGTAACCTAATTATGTTTTTAATAATATCGATTGTGAAGGTTGCATTTTGGGAAAACATTGCAAATCGGTTTATCCTATTTCGTCTACTATCTATGAAAAATATTTTGATCTTGTGCATTTGGATGTTTGGACTTCCCCTTGCTCGTCTAGAGATAACCATAAATACTTTGTTACATTCATAGATGAAAAATCAAAATACACATGGATAACTCTTATGCCATCAAAAGATAGAATCTTTGATGCCTTTAAATTTTTTGAGAATTACATATCTAATCATTTTAACTCAAAATTGAAGGTACTAAGAACGGATAATGGAGGAGAATACATGAGTAATTCATTCCAAGAGCACCTAACAAAGCAAGAGATCCTACATCAAACAAGCTGTCCATATAACCCGCAGCAAAATGGGGTTACGGAAAGGAAAAACAGAAACCTAATGGAAGTTACAAGGTCCGTTATGTTCCACATGAATGTCCCTAAAAGGTTTTGGGGAGATGAGGTCATGACGGCTTGTTACCTCATCAATCTGACTCCAACAAAAATACTTCCTGATGCATCTCCATATAAGGTACTACACAAAATCGTACCTCCTTTGAGTCACTTACGAGTGTTTGGTTGTGTTTGTTTTGTCTTTGTACCCGGAGAACTTCGGAACAAACTCGAGGCTAAAAGCACAAAGTGTATATTCCTTGGCTATTCCTCTACTCAAAAAGGATACAAATGCTATGATCCGGATACTAGGAGGGTTATTGTGTCCCGGAATGTGAAGTTCATTGAGGATCGAAGGTTCTATGACAAGCGGAATTGGGAGGATCTACAAGATCTTTCCGAACCATCCTTGGATAGGGCCGCGACCCTAAAATTTCTTCTTGATCGTCTAGGAGTGACAGATCCCTCTTCACAACCCCCTAGTAATTCTACAACCAGCAACATATCATGGGAGAAAAATTCCCCGGGTGTCCCTCTCGGGTCCCAAACAACCCGAGTGCAAGACCGGCAAACAATGCCGATCCGGAGTATCTTCTTTCAAGACCTGAACCAGCAGCTCCCACAGCGGAACCAACAGCTCAACCACTCTGGAGAAACACCCGCAATCGCACAAGGGTGTACTACAACAATCAAGCCGCGGTTCATCCGATTTTGAAGAGTTTTTTGGTTGACCTTCTACCTTCCGACTTTCAAGTTTTCCTTGGTAAGATTGAGAAGGATCAAGTCCCTCAAAGCTACAATGAGGCTAAAGAAATTAAGGAATGGGTGGCTGCAATTGATGATGAAATCCAAGCAATGGAAATGAACCAAACTTGGATAGAAGTGGATTTGCCTCCGGGGAAGAATGTCGTGATCTCCAAGTGGGTGTTCACCATCAAATACAAGAGTGATAGCACGGTTGAGAGATGCAAAGCACGACTTGTTGCCTGAGGCTTCACCCAAACTTATGGAGTTGACTATACCGACACATTTGCCCCGGTGGCTAAGCTCCATATGGTAAGGGTCATTTTTTCCTTAGCTACTAACTTATCTTGGGAATTATGGCAGATGGATGTGAAAAATGCCTTCCTTCAAGGAGAAATTGATGAGGAAGTATACATGTTCCACCTCCCGGTCTAAGAACCAAAGCCACTCCCGGGAAGGTTCTAAGGCTTCACAAAGAAATCTATGGCTTGAAACAATCTCCTCGAGCTTGGTACCATAAGCTGAGCTTTACCCTTCGAGATCATGGGTTCAAGAAATCCGAAGCCGATCATACGCTTTTTACCCTCACAAGTTCCCAAGGTATTGTGGTGGTATTGATATATGTCGATGATCTTATCATCTCCGGTGATGATACGGAATGCATCAAGGCCACCAAACTCTACCTTAAATCTGTTTTTGATATTGAGAATCTTGGGGAACTAAGGTATTTTCTAGGGATTGAAATTTATCGATCTTCGGAAAGCTTATTTCTATCTCAAAGAACATATATGCTTGATTTGCTTAATGATACATGTATGACTGAATGCAAACTGGCCAAAAAACCTCTTGCGGAGGGCTATAAGGTCAACCAAAAGGGGGAGAAGGATGATGAGGCATTCGCGGATTCACAGCTCTATCGGCGACTTGTCGGTAAACTCATATACCTTACTATATCTCGGTCTGACTTGTGCTTTGCAGTAAATCAAGTTAGTCAACACATGCAAGCTCCGACAAAGTATCATTGGACAATGGTGGAACGGATTCTCAAATATATCAAAGGTAGTTCGGATCAAGGAATTTGGATAGGAAGAAATGAAAGCTCGGACATTGTGGGGTATTGTGATGCGGATTGGGCTGGAGATTGGAATAATAAGAAGTCTACCACAGGGTGTTGTACATTTGTTGGAGGCAACCTAGTCACTTGGAAGACAAAGAAGCAAAAGGTGGTGGAATGTTCTAGTGCCGAAGCGGAGTATAGGGCTATGCGAAGGCTGACCGATGAATTGGTGTGGCTGAGATCCCTCCTTAAAGACTTAGGCCAAGAAGCAAAATAACCAACTCCGATTCATTGTGACAACCAAAATGCAATTCATATAGCATCTAATCCGATTTTCCATGAAATGACGAAGCATGTGGAAGTGGATTGTCACAAAGTTCGAGAACACATGGAAGGTGGAGTTGTTCTTCCATATTACACACCAAGTGAAGATCAATTCACGGACATCTTCACCAAAGCCGCAAGTACTAAGGTTTTATCCCTGAACACTGTTGGCTACCATAACCCTGATTGCAAAATCTTCTGGACTGTCTTGAATGTGGCAAAATGTCCCACCGTAAGCAGACCCATGACAATGCTCCAAAACACCCTGAACCTCTTCTTCTGATATGCACCTTCTGAATAAACCATCTGCTCCCTTCTTGTAAAAGTAGGGTTCATCCCAGAAGTAGTGGTTGACGTCTCTGAAAAACTTCTTCCTCTGATAGGCGTCCAAACAGTTAGGCACTTCACCCACGACTAAGTAATTGACCGAATCCGCATATTTACGGTAAACTTGGTCTTGTGAGCTTGGATCGCCCTTAACTTCATGTCCCCTAACTCGAGTGTGGCATACTCTTTTTCCCTTGGCTAAGGTTTTATCCCAAGAGGTTTTTCTTGTCGAGGTTTTTTAATGAGGTGTGATGTTCGGGTTCCCAAGCTAAGCATTCCTTTTTAATGCTTAGCTTGAGGGGGAGTATTAGTCAAGACTATCTTGACCAAGCAATCCTTTGTGCAAAAGAGGGCAGGAGGAAATAAAGTGCAAAATTAGGGTCACATGATAAAGGTTGGTGCAAAAATAGGGACAAGGCGTTCATAATAGAGCCGTTGGAGGATTGGTTCAAAATGTAGCCGTTTGGAAGAAAAGATGGTCAAGAAGTGGTCCCAATCCATGAAAGGGACACTTCTTGACCGTTGGGAAAAGAAGACAAAAGTGGTCCTCATTAGTTTGTGCTCTTGTAAAAGTGGTCCCAAAGTGGTCCACACCACTTTTGGGACCACCTCCATTTTTCTCTTTCTTGTAAAATTATCTCTATAAATATGTTGTAACCTCCTTTGAATATAAATGAGAAAAACGATGGGATATTGTCCCTTATACTCGAAAAATCTATCTCACATTCTTCTTTAATCTCTTACAAGTTCCGCATAATTGGGTCTAAATTCTTAAAATTGTTACACCATATAATTTACCACCATCGCTGTGTATGAAGTCATAATTCTTATTCTTAACAGTCCTTATTCCAGTACCAGAGCATCCTTGAAGATCACTTGATGTATTTTTACAGCAACTCATTTACAAGCTGAATCAGTTATGGGAGTGTGGCGTAGATGCATGTGATGTATCATATGGGATAAATTTTAAGATGAAATCAGTTCTTATGTGGATTAGTGATTTCCCTTCTTATGGAATGTTATATGGCTGGGCAACTCATGGTAGGCTTTCATGTCCTTGGTGTCAAGATAACACAAAAGTGTTCCGGCTGAAACATGGAAAGAAGACATATTGGTTTGACTGCCATCAACAATTTCTTCATAAAGATCATCCATACCGGAAAAGCACAACACTATTTACGAAAAATCCGGAAAGTGATGTATGGTCCACCTCCGAAACCAGATGGTCCATCAAGATTAAGCTAACTAAGAGATTTTGGTGCTGAGCGAACTGCAAATTGTGGTGGAATTGGTCATTTTCCTGCTGATGGTGTAGGGGAGTATCACAACTGACACAAGAAGAGTATTTTTTGGGATTTGCCATACTGGAAAAATCACCTTCTGCGGCATTGTTTAGATGTCATGCACATTGAGAAAAATGTCTTTGAGAATATAGTAAATATTGTCATGAACGTGCCAGGGAAAACAAAAGACAATCTGAAATCTAGATTAGACTTACATGAAATTTGTGATAGAAGATCACTTTATATACAAGGGAACAATAAAATTGGGCCAGTTCATTATCGATGGATGTATCCCTTTGAACGATACATGTTCCAACTAAAGAAAAAAAGTTAATAACCTTAGCAGAGTGGATGGTTCCATTATTGCACAAAGCATTAACAAAGAAATGACAAACTTTTCTGCAGTGTACTTTCATCCGACAGTGCAAACAAAGAGTCGAATACCACCCTGCCATGATGATGGTGGCGAACGCCCAATATATCTAGCGTTCACTCCCGATATATTTTTGCAAATCGGTTGATTAAGGGGGAAATCAAAACAAAAAAAACAAAGTACTATAGAGATGAAACATTTGCACATGTATCTTGCTAATAACTGCGACGAGATTGGCGAGTTAGAACGGTGAGTTATTATATGAGCAACTAAGATATGTTTCATAATATTTGCAATGGTCACAAAATTATTTCTTATATGGAATTTATGTTCCTGATAGTGTATACATGGCATAAATAAGACCTGTTTATCCTCACCACTCTGAGGAAGAACTATATGGTAGAAAATATGACGAGTTCACAGAATGGTTACAATTTTATGTAAGTAGTTTTAATTATTATTTTCATTGAATAGATTGTCTTTAGTCCTCCCATTTAGACTGTAGAACTTATGTTGATTATAGGTTTTGAACGTTCTGCCGCATGGTCAATCATATCCAATGTAGTACACTCGCGGTTACACGTTCAAAATTCTTAGAGAAGGCTTGAGAAGACTCACTTCTGATTACGGTGTTTCGTCTACATCAGGGGACACAATATACTACAGTGTACTACGGGAGATATTGGAAGTCCATTATCCTGGACTTCTTGACTTGAAGTGTATTTTTTTCTACTGTGACTGGTACGATCATATGTTAGGTACTATTCTATGTCTATTAACTCAAGACGAAAGCTCCAAACATTTGAGTCTTTTATACTTGAATCACAGACAGACCAAGTTTGCTATATTCCCTACCCACAAGTCTCGCACAGAAGAAACAAGTGGATAATTGTGGCATCCATAACCCCATGAGGTAGGCTCAACGGATTTTCAGAAAATGATCCAATGCAGCAAACTACGTCAGGGACAATTGGACCGCTTGAGATTTCACTCGGTATTGACCTATGTGTGGATATGACCCAGCATGTAGATGCTACTGTCCATGATAACTCAGACAAAGAGATTGGAGAGTTTGGTCGTAATTCTACCTCGAATTCAAATTCGGGGTCAGATGAGGTCGGATCGGATTCTGATTAATACTATGATGTTATGTAATCATAAGCGCAAGATGTTGTATAATCATAAAATGTTGCAAGATCCGGAACCGATCGGATCCGATCGGATCCGATCGGTCTGGTTTTAATTACATAACGACGAACACACTTCCTCTTCTCCATTTTTCTTCCTTGGGCTCTGCTCTTTCTTCGACGTTCGTGATCTGCCGATTTCCGGCGAATCTCGTCCGCTCCTATTCAACAATCCGTTGACCATGTAAGTTCTTCGATGCTTCTCTCCAATTTTTGATTTCTCTTCCTTTAGGGTTTAAGTCTCGTTTTACATTTCACTTATGGGTAGAGCCGCGCCTGAATCGGGTTTATTTTGTCCAATACAACATAGTTATGCGTTTAATTTTGCCCTCAACGTGATTTACTTCGGTGATTTTGGTGTTAAATGATTTTTATTAATTTTGGCTAGATTGTGGTGTTGACTGCCGTTGGTGTTGATTCTAGGCTACGATTTAAGAGCAATCATAATGGTTTTGGTGTTGAATTGATGCTAGAAATCATAATGGTTTTGGTGCAATCACGTTGAATGCTTTTTGTCTTGGCTTAATGATTTTTTTTTTGCGGAATCACGTATTGACATGATATATGACTCTTTTATATATTTTTGATTTAAGAGCAATCATAATGTTTTTATCTCGGCTTAGTAACGCATATTTGTTTTGCCTTAGTGGTTGTCGAATGAAATTAATATTGTAATTTTTTTATTGAACGTGAAAATTAATCAATTTGACTATACTTTTATATTTATTTCGGTTTAGGACAGAATATAAAGTCATGATTTTTGATATTTTCAATATGTGTTACTATGTTCTTCTATATTTTTATGCATATCGCCTTTTGTAGGGCAAGCTACAGCGATTTCCAACGACTCATACATAGTTCACATGGGTTTGACTCCGATCAGACACAGAGTCCAACACCTATAGTGCGATCTGTTCCTGAATCGCAACATCAAGGTTTTGTGGAGAGTCTAACCATTGAGCAGCTTCTTACTTCGGAAAGACGTGGTCACCTTCCAAAACTCGATCCAAGCAACAGAGGTCCTTGGTAAGTTTTTAATTAACATTTAATTTAATTTAATTTATTTTTACAGTAATCAAATATTTATTATTTTCTCAGGTTTCGTTACGACAAGGGGATTAGGAAATCGATTTTGCGGATGATTCACCATCACCTACCCTATGCATATCCTAGATACAAGGATTTCCCGTAAACCTAGAAGGAGAGCTGGTTCAAACAATTCACGGTAATGTGTTATCTAGTTTTTCGTACATTTTTAATTTTTAATTAAATTAATGTTTTAATAATTCAAACTAATTGTTTTGTAGCAAGACTATAACTAGGACGTTGCGTTGACTCCGCAGGTCCAAAACGAGTTTGACAAGCAGTGCATCACCTCGTACAAAAACATCATCCACGAATGGCAGAAATTCTGGAAAGGGGGCAAAGGCGAGGTTCCAATACATTGCAACCCCGAACGCTTCAGGAATTTCATCATCTATTGGGAACGCGAAGAAATCCAAAAGGTGGCGAATAGGAACACTACCAATAGGAAAAGTGATCGAAGAGGATATGGCATCACTACCCACAAGAACGGTGCTCAGACGTATGAGCAACGCTCCCACATTTTGGTACGTCACTTTTTAATCACTTATTTACATAATTTCCTTTAAAATTATTTACTAAGACAATAAATTTTGATAAGGCCTCACAACTTGGCAATAAATCAGATTTGTTCTTACTCATGGAAGATACGCACACGAACAAGATGAAAAATATGGTAGAGGACAAGAAGGTCCTCGACGTCTTCGCGAAAGTTAGACGAAAGAGGGACGACATCCTAACCCAGCGAAGTCAAGACGGTGAAAGCAGATCTGCTCAATGGACCTGAGAAGAAATATACCAACTCATTATTGAGGTAATTTAAAACTTTAAATTTTTTTCTAAGAATAATTTCATAAACCTAGTAATTTTTTCTGCAGTCGACTCCTCGTACTAAAGGTCGTCCCTTCGGCCTTGAGAAGCTCATTAACTCTGATGGCTTCCTTACTCGTGTCGCGCAGAGCCATTTATCACAACAAGAGCGGGGGGAGCTGACTCAACTACGAGATAAGCAGGAAATCATGGAGCGTCAAGTTCAGGAAAACAATGCCAAATTCCAGGAATTTGACGGTCGGTAAGGAACAAATGGTGGAACTCGCAAAATTCCAAGCCATTTTTCAGAGCTTCTCGGCCCTCGGAAATTCACTTTCAGATACACCTCCTGGGAACTAGCCGTAATATATATAACCAATCAATTTTGTAGTACATCTTTTGTATTAGATCTTAAATACACTTTCGGTTATGTATATATTTTAATAATTTTTTGTTGAAAATATTTAAATTACAAAAACACAGCACCCGCGAGAAAAAAAATTTCTACTTATAGGGTGGTTGGTAGTGGTCAGAAATTACCGACGGTTACCGATGACTCTATTTTCCGACAGTCTTTGACGGTCCAGTCAAGGTGGTCGGAAGTAGTCAGAAATTACCGACAGGTTTTGACGGAAACTTCCAACAGCTTTCGACAGTACCTTTCCGATAGTCTTTGACGGGACTTTCCAACTACTTTCGATGGCTCGTTTTTGACTGGTTTTGACAGCAGACTTCCGACGACAACTGACAGCACTTACATTGTTGGATATTACCGACCGTTACTAACAAGAAAGTCGTTTCCAACCATCTCAAACCCACAATTTTTTTTTTGGTCAATATTCGTCGGATATTGCCATTTTCGGACCGTTATTGCCTGGTTTTACTGTCAGAATGCGCTATGCATTCTTGTAGTGAAGGAAGAAGAAAAAAATACAAAGTATTTCCACGGGTAAGTGAAAGCACCTAGATCGAACTTAGACATTGAATCTCTGATTGATGGTAGTGGAATAACTCACATATCTGGGGGTTTTAAGGGTGATGTAGTAGTAACATATTTCTTATCTCTCTTGTCTCCATTCAAGGCACAATTTCCTACAGATTTTTTTGAAGGAATTCAAACTAGAGTTTCAAAGGTGATGAATGATTCGCTCACAGTTCAGATAACTCTAGAGTAGATCAAAAGGGCGATTTTCTCAATCTATTAGAGATGACGACATGACTAGCTTTTTCTTCTAGCAATATTGGTCTATTATTGAGGTAGTTTTCATGGAGGAGGTTCTTAGGTTTGTCTCAAAGGGTCGGCTGCCTAAGGAATGGAATTTTACCCAATAAAATATGATTTTTAAGAAAGCCAATGCTGACAGAATGAGTGATTTAAGGCCAATCAAGCTTTGTACAATCATGTACAAAGTGATTTCGAAGGTGTTGGTATCAAGACTGAAGCCTTTGTAGCTTTTGTAGCGAATTGCCTAATCTCAAACAACAGTTTGGTTGCTAAAGAATTGGTCTACGTTCTTATAGCTCTCTCAACCGTTGCCAAAATATACCTTGCTCATAAAATCTACATGTCAAAAGCTTTTGGCATAATGGAATGAGCTTATTTCAGAGGTGTCTTGCTTGGGTTAGGATTCCATCAGATTTAGGTTGATTGGATTATGATTTGTGTTACTTCAGTATCATACACGGTGCTCATTGATAGGAAGTCTCACATACCCATATCTCCTACGAGGGGTCTCAGATAGGGAGACCCCTTATCCCTATTTATCTTTGTTCTCTGCTCTGAAGGTCTAACGTTTTTGCTGAATAAGGCACATCTTGCATGTCAGATTTGTGGCATCCAATTCTCTCAATAAGGATCTTCAATTAATCATTTGTTCTTTGAAAATGATAGTCTACTTTTGTCCAAGGCGATAAAGGCTCATAGCATGGTAATTAAAAGTATTTATCAGTTGTACAGTGAGTTAACAGGCCAGGTAATCAACTTAGCAAAATATTTCTCACCTTTGGTTCAAGGATTCAAGAAAAGACCAAGCAGTCAATCAAATCAATTCCTGGAATCTATTAGAAGGTGGAGATGGAACATATCTCGGCCTGCCATAATTTTTTGGCGACTCTAAGGATACAATGTTGGAGTATCTCCCAACAAAACTAAAAGGAAGATTATATGAATGGTATACTCGTTTTCTGTCCATAGAAGGCAAATAAATATTGCTGAAATTAGTATAGTAGCCCTTTCAATGCCGGTGTACATTATGTCATGTTTCATATTACCAAAGAGTACTTGAAAGTCCCTCACTAGTGAAACGGCTTCTTTTTGGTGGAATGCAATAGATGGTGGTCTTCTGGGAGAAATTATGCAATTCGAAATCAGAGGGTGGTTTATGCTTTAAATACTTGTGGATATTCATTTAGTCCTTGTTACCGAAACAAGCTTGGAGGCTGATCCAATCTCCTGACACCATGTGCTAGATTTTTGAAGAAACGGTATTTCAAACCATCTTCTCTTTTTGCAGCGTAATTAGGAAGTACACTATCATTTGCTTTGTGCAACTTAATATTTGGTAGAGAGTTGTTGATGAAAGCTCTAAAAACGGTCAAGGGCTTCGATCATGGTATGGTCGGATCCTTGGTTGGAATACTGAATCATGAGACGTCCTCTATGCATAATTGCTTGGTTGATTTATAGCTCAAGCTGTCTGATCTCATTATCCCTAAAACCAACTCATTGGATATGGATAAGATTCACGAGCTCTTTATGCCTCAGGACACAACCTTAATCCTTAAGATGAAGCCTCTTCCTTTATTCCAAGATTCGATCTATTGGAGGTTTAACAAATAAAGCATTTTTACTCTGAAAAATCTTGCTACAACCAAGCCACCAAGTTTCACAATAAATCATCTCCCTCATTCTGTAACCCATCCCCTTCCCTCAATGGTATCAAAGAACTAATTTGGAAGATTTTGTGCCCACACAAAATCAAAGTCTTCATTTGAAAGCCATGAGTGGAGCTTTACCTTTAGCTGAAAATCTTTCAAAGAAAGATATACAAGTTGATTTAAGATGTCATAATTGCAGGTTCGAATGAGAAAGCATTAATTAATTGCACGTTCGAATGAGAAAGAATTAATTATTTGATTTTTACTTACCCCTTTGCAAGACAAGTGTGGGTCTTGACTAACATTCTCTCTATATCTAACAACTTTGATTCTCATTCTCTATACCATAATCTGCATTATGTCATCAGTCTTGGGAACATATTCGATATCCCTACAGATATAAGGAGACTATGTTCGTGGACTTTATGGACATTTTAGAAAAACTGCAACAAACTTCTCTTTGAAGGAATGGTTCACAAGGTGATAGATACAATCTCAAAAATCAATGATAAAGCAATGAAGTGGTTTATTGCTCAAGAATATGATTCTCTAACATTCACAAAAAACCCTAAAATTGCAGGAACCAAAACCTGGAAAAAACCTTGGCTTCAATGCCATCGTGGAGTGTCTTGGGATTAAAACTCTTAACTTTCATGGAGACCCTTGGGTATTTCGAAACTCGGTAGGTAAACCTTACTCCATGGTAGGCGATCTTTTGCAAGTGTGTACTCTCTTCTGTAAGCTCATTTTGAGTATTGGCATTGGTATTCTGAAAGCATGGTTACTATCAAAATACCAGGAGTATATTTTGTTGAAATAAGGATTTGATAGGTTTTGTTCGATGCCCTAAGGCATCACATTCCTTGAAATCCTTTTTTACCGTGTTGCTACAACAACTTAGTAGAATACCCTCTTGGAGACTTAAAATCGTAGTCAAGGAGGCTAATTATGTTGCTTCTCATACTGCCTTGCCAGTCACAATTTAGGATCGTTATATATCCTACATTGCTCTAGCTTATCCATCTTGGATAATCTTCCTTTTTTCAGTCCGGTCGAAACTCTATTGTATAGTTTTGTTTGGATGTGATTGATCTTGATCCACTAACTTGTATATTTTTTGAAACTTTGAAATATATTATAATGGAATCATTCAAATAAAAATAAGGCTTGTTCGACGTTCGTTGTGCCAACCTTTGTGATCTCCAGAACTTAACTGGTCAGAAACACTTTTAGCAAATTGAGCACTTGTGGATCTTTCCAGAGGCTGCAAATGACGGTGAAATTTGGTGTAGAACCTATAAACTCGAATGAAGGTTAAAGCAAAGACAGAAGCAAAAAATTGATTATAAGAAAAGCAAAAAAATTAAACCTATAAACAATTTAAATTAATAAAAGGTAACAATTCACAGAGCTGAGACAAGTATCATTACTTTAACTCAATAAACGTCCAGGGTATACTTGGTTGATTGCGTTTTTGAGTCCCATGATAGAACTGTAATGAGACCATTGATGGTACACCAATCCACGGAATCTGCGAACTCTGATCTCTACTCTACACTCTGAGACTTGACAAAAGTGGAGGAATTATTGTAGTGAATTTTTTCTTCTGGAAACTGTTTGAGAGAATGAGTCTTCGCTCTTCTTTCTATAAGCAACAAAGAACATGGTCCAAGTTGTTACCAAGTCTCATTGAAGTTACCATAAGAATAGGGGCCGTCTTTTTTGTTTTTCAACAAGACTAATAAGGTTAGTCTTTTAGGGTTTTATTTTATTTTATAGTCGGCTCAAATAAAATCTGGCCACATTGTAACCCAAACCCCTAATCCATCATATTTCTCCTTCACATAAGCCAACATTTGATCCAATAAGCCAATTGGCTTAATGATACAAAAACGTTGGCCCAACAATCCCCCACATTAATAGAAACTCTAAAGATATGACTTAAGGGACTCGATAGACTCTACTAACTAGACTTATCCTATTGACTAGACAGACTGACGGACTTTCGAGAGTGTAGACGAAAATGTGATGTGTCTGAGTAAGTAACATTTTTCAGCTTTGAACAACTCATTGTTAATATATGTCGGGTTTACTTGGCCAGGAGGTAAACATGATCTTGAACCACCCGGAAGTTTAGTGTAAACTTAGACAACAAATATAACCCAACTCATTTTCTAGTAGAACTAAGTTCTCTATTGTGTTTATTGTGGCCTTGAACTTTGCATGGGATTTCATTAGTGAACTTGGAGAGTATAGCCTTACCTTCACTCTCCTAGAAACGGCCTTTATTTCACATTCACTAGGTGATTTGCCAAACATTTCGATGTACAAAAATAACATGTAATACTTCATTTATCAACCAATTCTTGGACACAAATCATTAAAAGTTTAGAACTTGTCCTCAGTTTTCTACATGTTGCACTGTTTTTCATCTTAGGAACTGGGTAGAGTATGAATGCTCACAGTGCGTTCTGAAGATCAGGTTCACTTTTTTTTTTGCTTGTTTTGTTTTTTTTTTGGTATCAGGTTCAAGTTCATTAGTCTTTGGATAGACTTATAGTTAACATGACCTAATTGTTCGTGCCAAATATCAAAAGATTCAACAAAAATAAGCAAATTCATTCTTATTCATTGAAACATCATAAACTACATCAAAAGAAGTAGAAGCAAAAACAGCATTATTAGCAACAACATTATTATATGTGGCATTAGAGGCAGCAACAGCAGAGGTAGAAGCAGCAGCAGAGACATCTACACCCTTACGAAGAACAGTTTGAACACACATCTTGAGTATTCCATTCTTCTTATATGCTTTACCAACATACCCCCCAAACTTTGTTAGAATCATTGTCTCTCCAATGTACTTGATTCCAAAACCAGCATCAGACATCAAATTTGCAGAGATAAGGTTTTAACTAATATCAGGGAAATGCCTCACATTCTTGAGGGTTACTTCTCGTCCGGAGGTGAACTAAGTACCACAAAGCCTGTTCCCAGAACCTTAGAACTAGAGTCGTTCGCCATTTGCATCTTGTGATCTGACGGACTTGGGGTATAACTACTAAAGAGCGCTCTGTCAGTACAGATGTGATGTGAGGCGCAAGTGTCGTACCCCCATTCTCTTGGGTTGTTTTGCAGAACCATGTTACACTTAGTAATCACTGCGCATAAATCCTCTTTTGTCAGATTTCCATGGTCATTCTTTTTCTTGTTGTTCTTGGGCTTACTACGACACTCAATGGGTAACCAACAACATGTAGACCAGTATTCTCAGAAACCGGATCTTCCATGTGTGTGTCATTGATCTGTCTCGGTGTCTTGTCACTACTAGACATCTGAAAACAGTAAACACACTTTTATCACAACAATATCACTTCTTTCTTTTTTTTTAAATGTGATAGTTTTTTTTTAAAACAAAAATTAAATAAATAATCTGCAGAATTTTTAAAAATTTGCAACTCTTGTTTAAATAATTTCTTATTTAATTATCAATTTCTTCAAAAAAATAAAATCACACGTCTGTATCAAAACCAATATTTTGGATTACTGATTAAAAACCAAAATCAATTTGGTACAAACCAAAACCAAGGTTTTCTTAACCTTCTGCACACACTAATTGACCAAGTGTTGTGAAAAATCAAAACCAAAATCTTTGACTAGGTTTTAACCATGTTTTGATCATATATTGTCACACAATATATCATAAACGTGACCATGTTATAAACTGGTTTACATAAACCAAATTATAATCAACGTCAAAAAAAAATTTCTAATATTTTTTTTGTGATCACGTGTTTGTCAAAAAAAAAAAATTTCAAAACCAGAAGTGAAATGTATACGTTATCAAACGTGATCAACTTATCAAAACCTTAAAATATTTGATATAAGTCTGAATTTCTGTTTTGTTTTTGGTCATGTTTTTTTTTCTTCTTAAGTCGAATAATAATTCATAGATTGAAAAACAAATTCGCAGAGTCTTAAACTTGCAAATCCTAGTTAATAATCTGCAAATACCATTAATGATGTTCTGTTTTTTTTTTTAAAAACAATAGTTTGTACAATAAACGATCCGCTGAAACCAAAGAAATAGCAGATATCGTTTATGTAAACAATTTCAAAACCTGCAAAAAACGTTAGTCTAAATAAAAAAAAATTGAGATCAATTTTAGATAGGTTCTATTTTAATGAAACAGGTTTCAAAAATTACTATAACCTAATTCGAACTTTATAGATTAAATTCTAGAAGAGGGGGATTTATTGAATTAAGACAATAGAACCTATAAACTCGAATAAAGGTTAAAGCAAAGAGAGAAGCAAGAAATCAATTATAAGAAGATCCAAAAAACTAAACCTATAAAAGGTAACAATTCACAGAGCTGTGACAAGTCTCGTTACCTTAACTCAATAAACGTCCATGGTGTACTTGGTTGATTGCGTTTTTGAGTCCCATCATAGAACTGTGATGAGACCGTTGATGGTACACCAATCCACAGAATCTGCGAACTCTGATCTCTACTCTACACTCTCAGACTTGACAAAACAAGAAGAATTATTGCAGTGAATTTTTTCTTTTGGAAACCGTTTGAGATAATGAGTCTTCGCTCTTCTTTATATAAGCAACAAAGAACATTTTCTAAGTTGTTATCAAATCTCGTTGAGGTTACCATAAGAATAGGAGCCGTCTTTTTTGTTTTTCAACAAGACTAACAAGGTTAGTCTTTTAGGGCTTTATTTTATTTTATAATGGGCTCAAATAAAATCTGGCCACATTCTAACCCAAACCCCTAATCCATCATATTTCTTATTCACATAAGCCAAGATTTAATCCAATAAGCAAATTAGCTTAATGATAAAAAACGTTGGCCCAACATTTGGATGTTTTTCTCTGCCAACAACATTGATAGTGGGAGATGTTGAGTTGTATGTGGTTTCGGTGGTAGTTGGAGGTATTTTTAGTGGCTTTCTTTGTGACCACATAAAGCTTGATAAGATGAAAATTATTTTCCACAAAGGGTATTCTTGTATAAAATATATGTCTCGAGTTGTGTTGCATAAGTTGAACCCATGTCTGCGAAGGTTGGTCATTGGCGAGAGTGAAGACACGAAGAGAGATATCATACTTTTCCTTAGTAAGTTCGTTTTGGGGGCTTGATTTGTGACCAAATAAAGCTTGATAAGATGGAACTGGTTCTCCACAAACACTACATTTGTATGATAGCTTTGTCGTCAGTTTTGTTTGCATCGGTTGAACCCTTGTCTGCGAAAGTTTTTTTTTTGAGAGACTGAAGAGACAAAGAGAGATCACACTTTTCCTTAGTAAGTTATTTTTGGTGGATTTTAGTTTACTTTCTTACCACATAAAGGTTGATAAGATGAAATCACAAACGCTAGACTTGAGTGAAAGCTTTGTCGCCTATTATGTTTGCATTGGTTGAACCCTTGCATGCAAAGGTTGGTCATTGGCTAGATTGAGGAGACAAAGAAACCTATCACACTTTTCCTTAGTAACTTCTTTTCAGTATCTTGATTTGTGACCACATAAAGTTTGATAAGATGTAAATGCTTTTCAAGAAAGGCTACACTTATATGAAGCTTTGTCGCCAATTGCGTTTGCATTGGTTGAACCCTTGACTGTGAGTGTTGGTCATTGATGAGACTGAGGAGACAAAATGAGAGATCACAATTTTTCTCAATAAGTTCTTTTTGGTGGCTTGCTTTGTGACCGTATAAAGCTTGATAAGATGGAAATTCTGTTCCGCAAAGACTACACTTATATGAAAGCTTTTTTGTCGGTTCTGTTTGGATTGGTAGACCCCGTGTCTGCGAAGGTTGGTCATTGGCTAGACTAAGGAGATAAAGAGATAGACCACAATTTTACTCAGTAAGATCTTCTAGGTTACTTGCTTCGTGACCACATAAATTTGATAAAATGAAAATACTTTTCCACAAAGGCTACACTTTTATGACAGCTTTATCTCCGGTTGTGTTTGCATCGGTTGAACCCTTGTCTATGAAATTTGGTCATTGGCGAAGTTGAGAAAACAAAGAGAAAGATCATACTTTTGCTCAGTAAGTTTTGTTTTGGTGGCTTGATTTTGTGACCACAAAAAGATTAATAAGATGGAATTGTTTTTTAACAAAGGCTAAACTTTTATGAGAGCTTTTGTCGGCAGTTGGGTTTGCATGGGTTGAACCCTTGTATGCTAAGGTTGGTCGTTGGTGACACTGAGGAAATAAAGAGAGAGATCATACTTTTCCTCAATAACTTCTTTTCAGTGATTTTCTCTGTGTAAGAATTTGAGACTAATGTATCAAGAATTCATGACATAAAGATTGAGAAGAGAAATAAAGAGAAATAAAGAGAAATGTGTAAAAAGAGAATGGATTTTCATTGATTCAAAAACCATACATAAGTGAGTTCATACTACAAGGATTTATAAGAAAACATAGGAAGAAGATGAAGGTGGAAGCCCCTAGCCGTTGGGGAGGAGAGATTGAAGGAGTTCTGGTCCCGAAGAGTGGTCCGGGAAATGATCCCGAGAAGTGGTTCCGGGTTGAGAGCGACCTGGTGGTCCCGCCCAAGGCTCCTCTTCTCTCCAACGGCTCCTACTCGTCACCAAGTGCCCACCGTGGTCAAAGGGTGAAGTCCTGGTCCCCACAAACTCGAGGAGTCCCTTTCATGGTTCGAGTCCCGAGAGCATATCTTTGTCGGGGCCTTCGGGGAGAACGCACCCTGACCGCGTCACAAGTAAGGACGCCCGCGCCCTGATTGAGCTCCTCGGATACTTCATGATCGGTGCTTCATGTTCCTTCGGTCTACCCATCGCGCCCCACATTCCGATGTCCTGCGCTTCGATATCGAGGAGCTTGTTACCCGATGACTCGCGCCTCGACCATTTTTTGCATCACACACAATCCTTTTTCCTTCTTTATTATATTGATCAATACTCCCCCTCAAACTTAACCATAGTGTTATGGAGGTTAAGCTTGGACTTCCCATAAACCCCACCTCATTAAAAAACTAAAACCTCTTGGGACAAAACTCTTCTAAGAGAAAAAGAGTTTGTGATTTACGAGAGAGGGGATCTTTGATCAATCTTGAGATAGGTCCACAAGTCTCAGTTTGGGATAAATATGATCACAAAATTTTAGACTTGCGGCTTTGGTAAACACATCCGCCAATTGGTCTTCACTTTTGGTGTAGCATTGGAGAGTTACTTCTTCTTCAATTTTCTCTTGGACTTTGTGGTGTAAACACCTACAATTTTGGTGTTGTTGTTCCCACAAGTCGTCTATATTGTGATTGTCAAATAGATGAGTTTTCCCACAAGTCGTCTATATTGAGGTGCATCCTCATAGAGTTCGTCATTTTGCTCCCCCTTTCGACTGACCTTGTAGCCATCTTCAAGAGGTGTGTTGGCAGCTCTAAACCCTAAATTTCCTGTCTCATCAAGAAGAGCAAGAGTGTACTTCCGTTGAGTGTACTTCCAAAGAGCGACATACTTCGATTCCTAGGAAGTACTTTAGTTCTCCAAGGTCTTTAATATCAAATACACTCTTAAGATAGTCTTTGGTTGAGGAAATATCGTATTTGTCATTCCCAGTAATGATTAAGTCATCCACATAGATAAGAATTACGATCATACTTCTCGGGCCATTGGATATGAAGAGTGTATGGTCTGATTCCAATTTATGGAAGCCACAATCTCGGAGAGTGAAGCTTAATTTACGGTATCAAGCCCGAGGGGATTACTTTAGCCCATATATAGCTTTCCGAAGATGTAACATCTTCCCGGGACTCACAATCCCTTCGATACCGGGAGGTGGATGCTATTGATCAAGAGGAATAAAAGAATAAAGTTAACATTGAAAGTCAATGGCCGAGATCCATTTACCGAGGTCCGAAGATTGGCGTACCAAGGTCTGAGGAATCACGTACCGAAGGGTCGAAGGTTCGTATACCAAAGGACCAAGGGTCACGTACCGGATGGTTGAGGGATACGTACCGAAGGTCCGAGGATTGGTGTACCGAGGTCCGAGGAAGCACGTACCGGATGGTCGAGAGAAGTGTACCAAAGCTTCGAGGTACGCGTACTGAAGAGTCGAGGTATTATGTGCCGGATGGTCGAGGCAGTACGTACCGAAGGACCGAAGTGGTACGTACAAAGAGTCCGAGGAGCTGATCCGCGTACTGAAGACCGAGAAGACGTGGGTCAACGGTAACACTCGAAAGTCAACAAAATGGAGATTTGTTGCCTTAAGCGTTTTGGATCGACGATCACGAGTGGGACCAGCCTAGGTAGGACCCGAAGATGCCCAGTGACCGTTGGGACTAAAATCCAAACACGTGACTCAAGGCGCTGGACGAAGCCCGAGACGGGGTCACGTCGCAATCACCTTGACGCGATCAGCGGAGGACGACTTCTCTCGGGATTTGTGACTTCTCTCTCCTCTCCAATGGTTATATGAGCAGCGTCTAGGGTTCACGTTTGACTTTACGTTTTGTATGTTGGCTAGAAATGTGTTGTAAAATCAAAACCTTAATATACACTTTTTCGGAAAAGAAATGTCTCACTCTTTCTCTACAATCTCTACAATCTCTTAATCCAAATCTTTCACTATCTATACTCAAAGACTAACATGGTATCAGAGTTGGGATCTTTCTTACGAAACCTCTAATCCACTCTTCAATCTCTTCAATTCTATCTCTCGAAATTTATTTACACAAACTTAACCTCTTTAACCGTTGGATAAAAGAACCTCCACCCATCAACAATGGAGAATTCAAAACCCCTCGGCGTTCATGTTATTCTCAAAGGCTCAAATTATCTATTATGGGCTAGGAATGTGAAAACAATTCTAGGTGGACGAGGCTTACGGGAGCATGTCGAATTTGGAGCCGCACCAAACCAAGTCACGAATGTGGATGGAAATCAAGTGGTGGTTTCCAGCGACAACAACAAATGGTTTCAAGAAGACCAAGTTGTTATGGCAATTATCCAAAGCTCACTAGATCTACCAATCCATGAATCCTACTTCTATTGCAAAAACCGCTAAGGAGCTATGGGAGACCCTCAAGAAAGTCTTCGGAAATATTTCAAACTTCACCCGAGTTTTTGAAGTCAAAAAGGCTATTAATGCGCTTACTCAAGATGATTTGGAGTTCACCTCACACTATAGAAAAGGGAGAGCTCTATGGGCCGAACTCGAGATGCTAATGCCAATGACAACGGACCCCAAAATCATTAACAAAAGACGAGAAGAAGACCGAGTATTCAGCCTCCTCTTGACCTTGAGCCCAAGATACAACAATCTAATTGTACACATACTCCAAGATGAAAAGATTCTGGATTTAGACGAAGTATGTGCACGCATTCAAAGGGAAAAATGAAGCCTTGGCTTATTTGGAGGGATAGGAGAACTTGTCTTGGCAAACAAAGGAGTGTTCAAATTGATGGATAAGAAATTCTTGGTGTGTGATCACTGCAAAAAGAAGGGACATACAAGGATAAGTGCTAGATTTTGCACTCTCATCTCAAGCCCAACAAGTTCAAAGAAAACCCTAGGGCCAATATTTCCAAACAAATGAGGAAACAAACCAAGCCGGACAAGGTAACAATGGGCCCTCACCTATGGAAGTAGACAACAACTTTGCATATTCGGCAACGACACAAGAACAGGAATGCTGTGCAAATCTTGACTCCCTCATAAAGTCATTAACCCAACTCAAGGACTCCGGTAAAGCTTGACTTACTCTTAAGACTCCAAAACCTTTAATTTTGGATTCGAGAGCATCTCATCATATGATTTGTGACCCGAATCTCATACACAATATTAAGCATTCCCTAGGTAATGTCATCATTGCTAATGGCCATAAGATACCAGTTAAAGGAATTGGAGACTTGAAATTTCTTAAGAAAAATAGTGAAGCGTTTTACATTCCAAACTTTACATCAAATCTATTATCGGTTCATAAAGCCACTAATGATTTAAAGTGCAATGCTATTTTCAGTCCTAATGGTGTTATTTTTCAGGATATTAAAACCAGATCTATCCTTGGGAGTGGAGTGACTCAAGGAGGACTTTATGTGCTTGAAGACACTAAACACTATTCTACTTTACCCAATGCTTTCAATTATGTAGTTGCTAGTAGTAATGAAGCCATTTGGCATGCTAGATTAGGACATCCTCATAGTAGGGCTCTAGAGTTATTGTTACCAAGTTTGTCATTTGATAATCGTAAATGTAAGTCATGTATTCGTGGCAAACATTGTAAGGCTATCTTTCCGAATTCAACATCTAGATATGAGAAATGTTTTGAATTAATCCGTTCAGATGTTTGGACCTCACCTTGCTTATCTAGAGAAAATGACAAATACTTTGTCACATTTATTGACGAAAAATCAAAATTCACTTGGCTAACTCTCTTACCTTCAAAGGATCGTGTCTATGATGCATTTGTAAACTTTCACGCATATGTGACTAATCACTACCAAACTAATGTGAAAGGTTTCCGATCGGATAATTGTGGAGAATATACAAGTCAAAGGTTCAAGCAATACTTAACAAAGAAGGGAATTATACATCAAACAAGCTGCCCTTACACACCTCAACAGAATGGCGTGGCCAAGAGAAAGAATAGGCATCTCATGGAGGTGACCCGATCCATAATGCTTCACACAAACGTTCCAAAACGTTTTTGGAGTGATGTTGTAATGACGGCTTGTTATCTTATAAACCGAACTCCAACAAGAGTACTTAAGGATAAATCCCCATTTGAGGTACTTAACAACTCAACTCCATCATTTAATCACTTAAGAGTATTCAGATGTGTGTGTTTTGGGTTGGTTCCGAGAGATCTTAGGGACAAGTTGGACGAAAAGAGTACAAGATGCATGTTTGTAGGCTACTCAACTACACAAAAGGGATACAAATGCTACAACCCAAGTACAAGGAGGATAATGATATCTAGGGATGTAAAATTCCTTGAAGAAAAGGGGTTCCATGATGTGGATAATTGGAATGAGCTTAAGGATTTGGCACATACACCACTTGATAGAGCCGAGGGGCTTCGGCACATACTAGAAGGTCTCAAGTACATGAATAATCCGGGGGGAAATAAAGGAACCAAGGAAAGTTTAATACAAGAAGGATCCTCGGAAGAAGAACCAAACACAAGCCCGGAGACAGATCCGAGAGAACACCTCAACCAACCGGATTCACCTCCTAGCATGCGTCCCGAACAACTTACTCAAAAGGAGACCCCGTCGGCAGCATTACGTGCACCACAAGCAAATGTGCCTCGTATAGAAACTACCGAGGAAGAAATCAATGACCAAATAGTTCTTCCTCCCTTAAGAAGAATTACTAGGCTCTGGAATACCCGATTACGTGCACCACAAGCAAATGTGCCTCCTATAGAAACTACCGAGGAAGAAATCAATGACCAAATAGTTCATCCGCCCTTAAGAAGAAGTACTAGGCTCCGGAATACCCGAGGATACTATAACAACCAAGTTATAGCTCATCCAATACAAGCGGTATGTTCTCTTGACCTTTTTCCTAGTGAATATCAATCCTTTCTTGGCAAAATCTCCCTTGAACAGGTACCAACCAGCTATGATGAGGCTAAAGAGCACAAAGTTTGGCGAGATGTGATTGATGATGAATGTGGAGCTATGACAAGGAACCACACATGGGACGAGGCTGAACTACCTCTAGGGAAAAGAGCAGTTACATCCCGGTGGATATTCACCATAAAATACAAAAGCAATGGTGATATTGAGAGGTACAAGGTCTGATTGGTCGCACGCGGCTTCAGCCAAAGTTATGGCCAAGATTATACTGACACTTTTGCCCCGGTAGCTAAGTTGCATACGGTATGTGTGGTCTTATCCTTGACCACCAATCTTGAGTGGGGTCTGTGGCAAATGCATGTTAAGAACGCCTTCCTACAAGGTGAGCTCAAAGAAGAAGTCTACATGTATCCTCCTCCTGGCCTTGAAAATATAATATCCCCGGGAAAGGTGCTTCGGTTGAGGAAGGCTATATACGGTCTTAAAAAATCCCCAAGAGCTTTGTACCACAAGTTAAGCTCCACACTCAAAGATTGTGGGTTCATTAAGTCGGAATCCGACCATACCTTATTCACCTCACATGGGCCGAATGAAATCATTGTCATCCTCATCTATGTAGATGAATTGATCATCATGGGAAATTACAAAGACGGTATCTCATCTACTAAATCTTATCTTCATTCTATGTTTGATATTAAAGATCTCGGTATTCTAAAATATTTCCTAGGAATAGAAGTGTGTCGTTCTCCGGAAAGCCTCTTTCTTTCACAAAGGAAATATGCTCTTGTTCTTTTGTGTGAAACAGGAAACTTAGAGTCTAAACCTGCCAAGACTCCTCTTGAAGAAGGCTACAAGGTCACTCGAAAGGGGGAGAAAGATGACACACCATACCAAAATGCCTCACAATACCGACGTCTTGTAGGGAAACTTATCTACCTAACTATTACAAGACCGAATATTTGCTATGCCGTAAATCAAGCAAGCCAACATATGCAAGTACCCTCGGTGTATCATTTGAGCTTGGTTGAAAGGATACTAAGATATCTTAAAGGTAGCCCAGGACGCGGAATATGGATGGGCAAGAACCACAATATCGAGATTGTGGGATATTGCGACGCGGGTTGGACCGGTGATCGGAATGATAGGAAATCTACAACGGGATATTGCAAATATATTGTAGGAAACTTGGTAACTTGGAAGACAAAGAAGCAAAAGGTAGTCTCATGCTCTAGTGCCGAAGCGGAATATTGGGCAATGAGAAAGCTCACAACCAAAGTAACATGGCTAAAAGCACTTCTCAAAGACCTCGGAGTTGAATCAAACAAACCGATCATCATGCATTGTGATAATCAAGTCGCCATCCACATTGCAACCAACTCGGTGTTTCATGAGAGGACCAAACACATTGAGATAGATTGCCATAAGGTTCGAGAGAAAGTTGAAGAAGGAATCACTCTTCCGTGTTATACCAAGAGTGAAGATCAATTGGCCGACATATTCAATAAAGCCGCAAGCTGTAAGGTGTGTGACCACATCCATAACAAGGTTGGGCTTGTGGACCTTACAAGACCTTGATCGAAGGTCCCCTTTCCCGAGGAATGCACACTCTTTTTTCTCTTGGATGAGTTTTATCCCATGAGATTTTATCTCCAAGGTTTTTAATGAGGTGCAAGCCTCGGGTCTTCCAAGTTTAACCAACATGTCCATGCTAGGCTAAAGTTGAGAGGGAGTATTGATCAAGAGGAATAAAAGAATAAAGTTCACATTGAAAGTCAACAGAAAGTCAACGGCCGAGATCCATGTACCGAGGTCCGAGGATCGGCGTACTGAGGTCCGAGGAATCACATACCAAAAGGTCGAAGGTTTGTATACCGAAGGACCAAGGATCATGTACCGAATAGTCGAGGGACACATACCGAAGGTCCGAGGATCGGTGTACCAAGGTCCGAGGAAGCACGTATCGGATGGTCAAGAGACGCGTACCGAAGCTCCGAGGTACGTGTACTGAAGAGTCGAGGAAGTATGTACCGGATGGTTGAAGCAGTACGTACCAAAGGACCAAAGTGGTACGTACCAAAGAGTCCGAGGAAACCTGCCTGCGGGAAGATATCCTCACACCAAAGGCCGAGAAAACGCGGGTCAATGGTAACACGCGAAAGTCAACGAAATGGAGATTCGTTGCATTAACCGTTTTGGATCGGCGATCACGAGTGGGACCAGCCTAGGTAGGACCCGAAGATGTCCAGTGACTGTTGGGACTAAAATCCAAACACGTGACTCAAGGCACTGGGCGAAGCCCGAGATGGGGTCACGTCGCAATCACCTCGGGACGCGATCAGCGGAGGACAACTTCTCTTGGGATTTACGACTTCTCTCTCCTCTCCAACGGTTACATGAGCGGCTAGGGTTTACGTTTGACTGTACGTTTTGTATGTTCTATAAATATGTTGTAAAATCAAAACCTTAATATACACTTTTTTGGAAAGAAAATGTCTCACTCTTTCTCTACAATCTCTTAATCCAAATCATCCGCTGTCTATACTCAAAGATTAACAGATGCATGTACACTTCATCCTCAAGTTTTGCTTCCAAGAATGCATTCTTGACATCCATTTGCCATAGATCCCAACCTTAATTTGTAGCCATGGACAAAAGAACTCATACCGTGTGTAGATTTGCGACGGGTGAAAAAGTATCGGTGTAGTCTTGTCCATATGTTCAGGTAAAACCTCTTGCAACCAATTGACATTTGTATCATTCATTACTCCCATCACTCTTGTATTTGATAGTGAATATCTATCGGGAGGTGACAGCCCTTTTTCCCAGTGGTAATTCCGCCTCATCCCAAGTGTGATTCTTTTCCATTGCATTGCATTCATCTGTGATTGCATCTCTCCATTCCTTGCGATTTTTAACCTCCTCATAAATTTTTAAAATCTGTCCAAGTTCAATTTTGCCAAGGAACACTTTATGATGATCATGAGGTACAAGGTCAAGAGAACGAACTTTTTGAGTTGGATGGGCCACGACTTGGTAATTGTAACAAAAACGTGTTTTGATCCAATTGGAGTGGTCCTTCCAAGGACGTGTGCTCCTTCTTAGAGGATTTCCCGCATGCTCACGTGGACTCGGCTCCTCTGGTACCTCCGGGGATGTGGAAGGATAATCTTGTTGAAGGTCCTCATCTTCCTCAGTGATTGTATGAGGTGGCATTTCATGTGATCCATCTTCATCTCGGGGTTGTGTCGTGCTTGTAGGATTGGATTCAATTCCACTTATTTTTTGGAAAAGTGTACGGAGACTCTCATTCCGATCTTGTGTGGTATTTGTGAGGTCTTTGAGTTCTTCCCAATTTGTTCTGTCAAAATAGCCCTTGTCTTCCAAAAATTTCACATCTCGGGAGACATATAGGTGTTGGTTTGTTGGGTCAAAGTAGTTGTATCCCTTTTGTGTTGTTGAGTATCCAAGGAACATACACCTTGTGCTCTTGGCATCGAGTTTATGACGTAGTTCTCTTGGAATCAATACAAAACACACACATCCGAACACTCTCAAATGTTCAATGAAGGGTTTTGTGTCATTAAGTACCTCATATGGTGACACATCTTGTAAGATTTTGGTCGGAAGGCGGTTAATGAGGTAGCATGCCATCAAAACAACATCTCCCCAGTATCTCTTAGGTACCTTCATTTGGTATATCATGGCCCTTGCGGTTTCCATGAGATGTCGGTTCTTTCTTTCCGCCACACCATTTTGTTGTGGAGTGTGTGGGCAACTTGTTTGGTGAATTATGATGCATTTGTTCAAGTGATCTTTAAACTTGGTGCTTGTATATTCACCGCCATTGTCCGATCTTAGTACCTTTATTTTGGAATTAAATTGGTTAGTTACATAGTTTTGAAAATTAATGAAGACATCAAAAACTCGGTCCTTAGAGGTCATTAAGGTAACCCAAGTATATTTTGATTTTTCATCAATGAAAGTTACAAAATATTTAAGGTTGTCTCTAGAGGAACACAGTGATGTCCAAACACCTGAGTGAATTAAATCAAAACAATGTGCATAAAGAGTATTAGATTTCAAAAAATAAACTTGCAATGTTTTCCTAAAATACAAGCCTCACAAGAACTATGATCAAAAGAGTTTTTAGGCAAAATTAAACTTAAAGCTCTAGAGTGGGGATGACCCAATCTAGCATGCCAAACTGAATTAAACCATGAACCAACATTAGAGTTTAAATTGCTTACGGAAACATAGTGTAAAGTATTTGGAACCGATTTTTCTTCTAGGACATATAACCCATCTTTGGTCTTTCGTCCTCCAAGTGTTTTTCCACTCTCAATATCCTGAAATTGCACGTTTAGGACCAAATATAGCATAGAAATTTAAATCGCATGTGGTTTTCTTAACCAAAAGAAGATTATAGGTGAATTTCGACATGTAAAACGCTTTTGTGCTCTTATCAAATAGTTCCAACTCTCCTATTCCTTTGATTGTTATTCTCACCACTAGCTACAATAACATTTTATATGGTTGGTTTCACATTCTTAATCAACCTAGGGTTACTTATCATGTGATGAGATGCACCATAATCAATTATTAGGGAATTTGAGGGAGTTTAAGAAAAATTAGAGATACAAAAATCGTTTAGGTTGGCAATGGCTTGGATGATCTCATCAAGGTCCGACCTCCTCACAACTGATCTGTTGGACTTGGCACTCATTGTCGGTGCTCCTCCCGGTTTTGACATTTCCGGCGGTTCCTCCTCCAATCCTTCTTGAGCCATATTTTTCTTTTGCTCCTTCCATTTGTTTGGGTTTAAATGAGGATGAAGAATCCAAAATTTATCTTTTGTGTGTCCTTTCTTCTTGCAATGCTCACACAATCCAACATTTACTCCTTTTGTCTTCATTCTTGAATGTCACCTTATGGGCAGTGACTAATTCATTCTTGCCATTAATGAGGCCAATGTTTCCTTGCTCTCTTTGCACTTGAGAACATACCTCATCTACTGTTGGAAGCTTATTTTCCCTTAGGATAGATTTGACAAGATCATTGTAGCAAATATTTAAACCTCCAAGTAGACCGAATACCTTATCTTGTTCACGTCTTTCATTTTGAACAAGGGGATCCACAGTATGCGGCCTTAGCTTCTCAAGTTCCACCCAAAGAACCCTTAGTTTCCCAAAGTAGTCTTCAAACTCCATATCTTCCTGCCTTAGAGTGTTAAGAGCTCTTTTGACTTCAAAACCCTAGTGAGATTGGAGACATTTGCATAGACCCTCTTGAGAATATCCCCTAGTTCTTTTGCGGTTTCACAAAATAGATAAGATTCAAGAAGATGGGGATCTAGTGAGGAAGTTATGATAGTCATCATCGTTTGGTCTTCTTCAAATCATTTTTTCATTGTTGGCAACCACCATATCGAAGGAGCCTTCCTTTCCTTTTCCTTTGTCGGCTGCATTTGGGGTTTTCTCTTTGGGCGGCTCCACATGGTTCCATAGTCCACGGCTGCACAAGATCATCCTTGCAGTTCTTTACCATAGCATGTAGTCTGGCCCCTTTAGAGTTACCGGTATGCTAGCTCCCTTGTTGGAATCCATGTTGGTTTTAGCGATTTTGATGGAAAGAGATTCGGGAAGAGATTAGAGATTTCGAGAACCAGAATTGAGATAGATTTAAGATCTTTGTTTTTCTAATACCATGTAAGAATATGAAACTAATGTATCAAGAATTCATGAAATAAAGATTGAGAAGAGAAATAAAGATAAATGAGTAAAGAGAGAATGGATTTTCATTGATTCAAAAACCATACATAAGTGAGTTCATACTACAAGGATTTATATGAAAGCATAGGAAAAAATGAAGGTGGAAGCCCCTAGCCGTTGGATCCTAGCCGTTGGGGGAGAGAGAGGGAGTTGTGGTCCCGGGAAATGATCCCGAGGAGTGGTCCCGGGTTGAGAGCGACCCGGTGATACCGCCCAAGGCACCTCTTCTCTCCAATGGCTCCTACTCGTCACCAAGAGCCCACCATGGTCAAAGGGTGAAGTCCTGGTCCCCACAAACTCGAGGAATCCCTTTCATGCTTCGAGTCCCGATAGCATATCTTTGTCGGGGGCATTTGGGGAGAACGCACCCCGACCGAGTCATGGGTAAGGACGCCTGCGCCCTGATCGAGCTCCTCAGATACTTCATGACTGGTTCTCCATGATCCTTCGGTCTACTCATCGCGCCCAATGTTCCGACGTCCCGCGCTTCGGTACCGAGGAGCTTGTGACCCGATGACTCGCACCTCGACCTTTTTTTGCATCACACACAATCCTTATTTTCCTTGTTTATTCTATTGATCAATACTTTGTGACCATATAAAGCTTGATAAGATGGAAATGTTTTTCTACAAAGACTACACTTGTATGAAACCTTTGTCGGTGGTTTTGACTGCATCGATTGAGCCCTTGTTTGCAAAGGTTGGTTGTTGGAGAGACTAAGGAGACAAAGAGAGCGTTCACACTTTTCCTCAAATAAGTTCTTTTTGGTGGCTTGCTTTATGATCACAAAAAGCTTGATAAGATGGAATTTTTTTCCGCAAAAACTACGCATGTATGAAAGATTTGTTGCCAATTGTGTTTTGCATTAGTTAAACCCTTTTGTGCGAAGGTTAGTCGTTATATTGAGGAGACAAAGAGAAAGACCACATTTTTCCTCAATAAGTTATTTTAGGTGGCTTGCTTTGTGACCACATAAACCTTGAAAAGATGAGATAATTTTCCACAAAGGCTACACTAGAATGAAAGCTTTGTCGCTGGTTTTGTTTGCATTTATTGAACCCTGCAAAGGTTGGTCGTTGGCGAGAGTGCAAAGACAAAAAGAGAGATCACACTTTTCGTTACTAAGTTCTTTACGGGACATGGTTTGTGACCACATAAAGCTTGATAAGACGGAAATGCTTTTCCACTAAGGCTACACTTGTATGAAAGCTTTATCAGTGTTTGTGTTTGCATTGGTTGAACCCTTGTCTGTGAAGGTCTCTCGTTGCCGAGACTAAGGAAAAAAAGAGAAAGATCACATTTTTCCTTAGTAAGTTTTTTTGGTGGCTTGATTTATGATCACCTAAAGCTTTATACGAAAGGCACTCTTCTCCACAAAGGTTACACTTGAATGAAAGCTTTGTTTGCTGGTTGTGTTTGCATCGGTTGAACCCTTGTCTATGAAGGTTGGTTGTTGGCGAGATTGAGGAGACAAATTGATGCAGAATCCCGAAAGAATCGTCACTCCAAATTGTAAGGATAGTCCTTGGTCTTCAAAGAACTTGAGTAACCCCCACATTATGTATATCAAACCTAAGATTGTTGTTGTTTCAACTCGCTTTCAATTAAGCAAGGTGATGGAACCACAAAATGTTGACTCGAGTAGCCCCCACCTTTAGTATATTAAACCAAAGATTTGTTGCTGTTTCGACTCGCCCCTTCACGCCAATGGCTAGGAATGACCACACAAGTGTGATGAAAATCACTTGATAAACCAGTTTGATCCCTTGGATATGACACACCAAGAAAGATCGAAAAGTTCACAAAGAACAAAAGAGAATCACTCTCAAATTTATTGATAAAAAGTTGGATCCGCACAAATGAGAATTACATGAGTTTATAAAGAAAAGAAAGGACTCTCTAGATTCCTCTAGACTTATTGAAAGTCTTAAAGTTGAAGAGTAAAGACTACAAAGTAAATGACAAGTAAATGTCACAATTTACTATGACTTGAATGAGAAGGACTCTTGAACTTTTGGCCTCCAAAATATGTTTTAGTCTTCCAAATTCGTCACTATTTATGGGCTGGACTTTAAGACTTGATCTAGGACTTCTCTTGGACTTGTAGAAGACTCAAAGTGGTTTGGACTTGGCAAGTATAAAGTATAATGGATTCCTTATATTGTTCTTTGTCCAAAAGGCATTGAATAAATCCACAAATGCTCTCCTTGATTGGTTTAGCTCATGATCTTGTAATTGGACCGACTAGAATTTCTAAAGATCTCTCGTGATCTTCATTGCTTAGCTCCAAATTCTCCTTAGCTTCCTTGTTGTTTTTCATGATCATATCATCCCCTTCCTCTTGAAAAGGATTTGACCTCAAATCAGGTTCATCTGCATCAAAAGGAATCATGTCATAAATGTTAAAGCTAGAATTGATTTTTTACTCACTTGACAAGTCTATCTTGTATGCGTTTTCATTGATCTTTTCCAAGACTTGAAATGACTTAATGGTCCTTGGCATTAGCTTAGACTTCCTTTGAGCTAGAAATCGTTTCTTCCTCATGTGAATCCAAACTAAGTCTGCAGGTGTAAAGCTCTTCTCACACCTTCCTTTGTTGGCTTGCTTTTGATATTGCTTAGTCTTTTGCTCAATGTTAAGTCTCATCTTTACATGAAGCTTCTTGACCATCTCAGCTTTCTTTTTCCCATCTACTTGAATTTCATGTGCACTTACAACAAAGCCTAGAAACACAAGGTTATCCGAACAAAATATACACTTTTTCAAGTTAGCATATAGCTTTTCCTTTCTTAGTACACATGAAACTGATTTCAAATGCTCATTGTGCTCTTCCAAACTTTTGCTAAAAACCATAATATCATCAAAGTAAACAACTACAAACAAACCAATAAAATGTCTCAAAACATGGTTCATTTACCTCATGAACATGCTGGGTGCATTAGTTAATCCAAAAGGCATGACTAACCACTCATAAAGACCATGTTTTGTTTTAAAAGCTCTTTTTCATTCATCACCCTCTTTCATACGAATTTGATGATATCCACTGTTAAGATCAATTTTAGAAAAGACATAAGAACCATGCAGCTCATCTAACATATCATCTAAGTGAGGAATTTGGTGTATATGCTTTACCGTAATATTATTGATGGATTTACAATCAACACACATGCGCCAAGTTTCATCCTTCTTAGGAACTAGTAAAACGGGCACGACACATGGACTCATGCTCTCACGGATATATCCTTTCTCCATCATCTCACTCACTTGCCTTTGCAACTCCTTGGTCTCTTCCAGATTGGTTCTATAGGCTGGACGGTTTGGAATGGATGCTCCGCGTACAAAGTCTATTTGCTCCGGGTACAAAGTCTATTTGATGCTCAATCCCTCGGATTGGAGGTAGACCACTAGGGTTCTCATCCGGAAATACATCTCCAAAATCCTGCAACAAAGAAGAAATACCACTAGGCAAACCGGGGTCAAGGTTAGTAGAACTCATAAAGACCTCTTTGTACATAATTACAAATATAGGTTGATGTGAAACCGAAGCTCTCTTTATCTCACTTGACCTCGCAAAGAAATTTTGGTGTTTTCTCTCTTTTCTCTCTTTGTGTGTTTCACTCTTAAGCTCACTCTTTTTTATTGTTTATCTCTCAATCTCATTCTCTTTTTGGTGTTTTTTGTTTGAGTCACTCATAGCTCTCTTCTCACGTTGCTTTAGAAGCAAATAATCTTGGTAGACATAGAATCTGAAACCACTTCTTCTTCGGTTTCGTACTCTCCATTGGCTCTAAGTATTATGACCCTCTTGTTTGAGAATTCATTTGAATAATGTCCCCTGCTATGACACTTAAAACATTGCACATCACGAGTTCTTGTAGAAGAGGGTTCAGCTTTACCTTTGACCTCTTGTCGACTAGTATTCGGCTTGGATTCAAACTTTGGCTTTGGAACAGTTTTGTCTTCGCGTGGAACGTTGAGTAATAGAACTCATGTCATAAGTTTGACGTGTGCTACCCTTCCTCTTGAGCTGTTGCTCCACCAAGATAGCCTTATGCAACATATCTTCCGATTCCACATAGTGTTGCATCTCTACTTGGTCTTGGATCTCACGATTCAAACCACTGAGAAATCTGGCCATGGTAGCCTCACGATCTTCGTATATATCGGCTCTCATCATAAGTATTTTCATCTCTTGAAAATATTCCACCACACTTCGGTTGCCTTGCACCAATCTCCTAAGTTTTTGATGTAACTCTTGGTGATAGTGACTAGGAACAAACCGTTGTCTCATTAAGGTTTTTATGTCTTCCTAAGTCACAATGGATCTTTCTCTATTTCTTCTCATGCTTGTCACCACTTGATCCCACCAATTAATAGCATAATCATAAAATTCAGTGGCTGCAACTCGTACCTTGTTGAGCTTGGAATAGTCTTGACAATCAAAAACGAGTTCAATCTTTCTCTCCTATTCGCGATAGGCATTTGGATTGTTCTTTCCTTGAAATGATGAAATTTTCAGCTTAATTCCCCTTAAATTATCTTCAGCCCGACCTTTTTCTTCCCTAGCTCGTCTAGATCTCCTTAGACTCAAGTTAGATGAGTGTTCATCTCGACTATAGTAGTCAACTTCGTCTCTTTGTACTTCCGTCGGTGGTGGATCTCCTTGTACGTTAGGCAGCCGAGGTTGTTGCCTAACTGTTATCTCATTTTGAACTTGATCCAAACGTTCATTGACTGCCTCCATTTCAACTCTCAACAAACGGGTCATCTCTCCCATCAAAGCTTGAATTTGGAGATTTGAAATTTCTTGTATTTGCTCACCCTCCGGATTATCGTTATTGTTGTTTGACATACTTAGAACCTATAAAAAAAATTGTTAATAGAAAAATGCCCCACAATCTCTGAAGTGTTTGACACATAAGTGTTTCCCTTAAATGATTGGTTTTTCTCTCATATGTTCTCACAACTTTACACATTATTCCTCTCTTTTTTGAATCTCAAAATGTTCTTATAGAACTAATCAAACACTATTTGATTTGTTTTCCCCAAGGGTCACTGACCTAACAAGTATCACACAACTCAAGTATTAGATAGATCTTGGTACACAAACAAACAACGAACAAGATTTTTTTTTTATAAATAATAGAAGATGAAGAGTTTTTTTTTGTTTTTTTAATTTTTATTTTATTTTTTAAGATGTTCCTTTTTCTTGATTTTTTGTTTTTTTCTTTAATTAATTAAGAAAAAAATATGAAAATATAGAAGTTGGAAAGATAGAAGATGAAAAAATAGAAGATGAAGAGATTGAAGATGAAAATATAGAAGATGAAGAGATAGAAGATGAAAAGATAGAAGTTGGAAAGGTAGAAGATGAAAAGATAGAAGATGAATAGAAGAAAATGAAAAGATTAACTAACTTGGAAGTGTGCTCTGATACCAAATGACACAGAATCCCGAAAGAATCGTCACTCCAAACTGTAAAGATAGTCCTTTGTCTTTAAAGAACTTGAGTAACCCCCACCTTAGGTATATCAAACATAAGATTGTTTTAGTTTCAACTCGCCTTCAATTAAGTAAGGTGGTGGAACCACGAAATGTTGACTCGAGTAGCCCCCACCTTTAGTATATTAAACCAAAGATTGTTGTTATTTCGACTCGCCCCTTCACGCCAATGGCTAGGAATGGCCACACAAGTGTGATGAAAATCACTTGATAAACCAGTTTGATCCCTTGGATATGACACAACAAGAAAGATCGAAAAGTTCACAAAGAACAAAAGAGAATCATTCTCAAATTTATTGATAAAAAGTTGGATCCTCACAAATGAGAATTACATGAGTTTATAAAGAAAAGAAAGAACTCTCTAGATTCCTCTAAACTTATTGAATGTCTTAAAGATGAAGAGTAAAGACTACTAAGTAAATGACAAGTAAATGTCACAATTTACTATGACTTGAATAAGAAAAACTCTTGAACTTTTGGCCTCCAAAATATTTTTTAGTCTTCCAAATTCGTCACTATTCATAGGCTGGACTTTAAGAAGGTTTTGTGGAAAGTTATGTTGCAGGTTTATGTGTTACTTATATAGGGTTATGTATTACCTACATAGGTTTACATATTATCAATGTAAGTTTTAGTATTAATGTTGTAGGTTTATTTATTGACGTTGTAGGGAAGAGTTAAGGAAACCAAACGGTACACGATATAACAAATAGATGAACATCAGGCACATGTGGCAAACCACATCTCATCTAATGTGGTCAATCTGACAGAGAGAAAATGTTCATACAAGAGGTACGACGTGGACAATATTGCTTGTGTCCATGCCTTAGCTGCCGCCGAAAATGCTAGTATTCAAATAGTCTCTCTAACTTATTGGTATTACCACACAACAAGGTTTGTAAACCTCCATCGATTAGAAAACAAGTAGGCCGACCGAAAAACTCAAGATTAAAAAGTGCCCTAGAGGTTGTAGCTGAGTCTAAACAACCAAGAAAGACATACACTTGTTCAAAGTGTTCTTAAGTCGGCCATAATACGCGTACTTTCCCATCACAGACATGACCATACGCGTTTGATACATTGTGTGCCATAAAAAACTTAGATTATGTACGTATGTTTTCTATTACTTTGTAGGTTTCATGTACTCTAATATAGGTTTTATGTACTCTAATGAAGATTTTCACGTCCTCTTATGTAGGTTTTACGTCATGTTACTTATTGTTGTGTAGGTTTTATGTCATGTTATGTAGGTTTTATGTCCTGTTATGTATGTTTTTACTTACTGTTACGTAGGTTCTTACTACCTATTTATGTAGGTTTGACATTCTCTTATATAGGTATTACGTTGTGGTACTTTCTGTTATGTAGGTTCCTACGTCCTATTATTATGTATGTTCTTACTCATTGTTTTGTAAGTTTTACGTCCTCTTATGTCTGTTTTTCGTCCTGGTACTTAATGTGATGTAGGTTTTACGTCCTGTTATGTAGGTTTTCACTTATTGTTATGTATGTTTGTTATTTACAGTTATGTAGGTTTGTACATATTATTTGTATGTTTTTACGTACTGTAATTAAGGAACTATCAAACCTACATCATTTGTTGTTATGTCTAAGTACGGGTTAGAACAAGTTAAAGGTTGTTAATCCTACAAAGTAACAAAAGAAATTTACACAATAATACAATAGAGTACGTGTTGAAAACCTCAAGGTTGATTGTCGAAGATCAACGTACCCTTATTGTCCATCTCTCCTCAAGGATTGGGATCAGTCATGATAATGTCACAATCTACGGGAAGCTCATTTAGGGTCTCAACTACATAATGCATCTGGAGGAATTTAGTGATGCTCTCGGTCAAACCCTCAAAAGAAACACCTAGGGCCAAGCATTCAATGAACTTGAGTGCAAAAATCCCACAATCCACACTACAACTCTGCTGCGGGGCTCCTTTTATCTTTGTCATCTTGTAGGCTATAACAATAAGCCTTTATGTTCTGGTGTTGCCATTTGTTTCACCACAAGTGGGATCATCTTTGAAAAGGCTTTGCATTGGCCCAATACCATACGGTCCGATATCACGGAGATGTAGGAATCAAAGATTTTGATCTTACACTTCACCAAGTCAACCTCCAACGGTTCCAATGAGTTCCCCTAACATTGTGCGCAATGTACACCCAATCCACGTCTGAAACCCATTTCTTTCCACTAGCATACATACCGTCATTCTCTTGGTAAATGTCTATGTACCCTGCTTCAAACCGGATTTTTTTACCCTTGTGGCGAATGAAGTCATTGTAGTACTATGTAGCCCACATGGTTGAAAACTCTGAATCGACAAAAGCAATCTGACGACTTCTGAATGACGTAATTGTCAGGTAATGTCTCCTTTGAAACATCAGCATAATAGCGGACATATGCTGCAAACAAGGAAAATAAACTATATGCTCACAACCCTAAACACAAAACTTACATGTCATACCCAAAACCTATATAACAGAACACAAACCTACATGTCACGTCATAGGACCTACATGTAATACACAAACCTACATAATAGAACACAAACCTACATGACATACACAAAACTTACATAATAAAACTAAAAACCTACATATCGAAACACAAACCTACATGCGAGAACCCTGAACTACATAATCGAACACAAAACGTACATAGCAAAGCATAAAACCTACATGACACACAACGTACATGCGTAGCTAACCAGCCATATCGATGATCAGTTGATGGCCATTCTTCTCTAGGTGTTTTCAGCCAAACGTAGAAATCTCAGTTTATATGTGGGTTGTTGCCACCATACGTAAAAAAAATTACATGTTACACAACAACGTAAGCCTATAATTATTTATCTTGCATATGAGGAGGACTTACACATCGTCTCTGATGTATTCAACAAGTCTCTTCAGTTGGTTTGCCTCGTAATCACCAAATGAATCATATACAGTGATTGAGTGGTTGACTCCTTGCAAAATACGATTCACAATTGAACATCCTTTGAAGGGAGAAATCTGTAGGAAAAGAGGAAAAAATCATAAGCATACATAAAGGTAGTAAAACCTACATAATGGTAGTAAAACCTACATAACTAATCAAGTAACAAACTACCTACATAAAGGTAATAAATCTACATTGAGGTAGTAAAATCTACATAACGGTAGTAAAACCTATATTACTAATCAATTCATAAACTTACTTGACAATATAAAACCTACATAAAAGTAGTAAAACCTACTAAACATATAGATTTATAACCACCTTCCACGACTTTGCATTTTGAAGGAAGGAATAAATTCTATTCAGCCTACACCACATAACAGTCCATAATAATATATAGCATACAAACATACATAACAATATATAGTGTACAATATACAAACATGACAATTTCAAAATCTTTTACTATTAAAACCTACATAATATAATCAATAAACCTACAACACATAACATAAAATATACATAACGTTTAACATTAATCTCCAGGTTACGTCCCCTTAGAAAACTGAAATATGTACCTTAAATTTTTCAAACCTCCTCTTATACCTCGTGGCCATCACTGACTTTGAGTGGCGAGACCTCTTCTTCATCTACATGGGCAAAACTCCAGCTACCCTGTTCGACGGGGACTCTCAAAATTACACATCTTGGTTTCCATCTTAGAAATCATATTGCTCAACGCCACCATCTTACTTTTTAAGCTTTCAAATTTCTGATCATTCTTCTTCTCAGCCTCCTCGAACTTTGACATCAATCCCTCTAATAACGACTTTATGGCCGACTGCTCCTTCTATATGGATGACTGCTTCTTATCCCTAATCTTCTCCTTCACGAAGGACTTCAAGGAGATGTTCATGGTGTTCGTCCTCTCAACGTCCTTCAACTTCTTCACCTTGTAATTATTTGGTGGTGGCTTTTTCGTCTGAGGTGGAACATGCACTTCCGCTATAACCATTATTTATTCAAAGATAATACAATATCAGAAACGTATAACATAACTTTCCACAAAACCTACATCTCCTACAACAAACCTACATAACGTGTAGCAAAACCTACATAACATGAATTAAAACCTACATCACGTGAATGAAAACCTACATAACATGAATCAAAACCTACATATACTAAAACCTACATATACCAAAACCTACATATCATGTCATAAACCTACATAACGTGTCATAAACCTACATATCATGTCACACACCTACATAACATAAATCAATAATGTTACAAAACCTACAAAAGGAACATAACATGTTATCTTCCTTGTTTTTTTCTGGCCGTCACTGACCACCATCTTCAACTTCCTATTCTTCGAATTTTCCGTCTCCTAGAAGCTCTCATTGAGTGCCTCTCTAAGTATATCCACAGTCATATTATGGAGTGCACAGTCCCCCAACGTTTCTCCCTCCCAGAAAGGACAAACTTCTTCCACCGGCTTGTGGACCATGTTCTTAACAAGATGAATCTGCAAAACATGTTTAATTTTGAACCATGAACCAACAAACAAAATTTTAAACCTATATAACATGTTTATAACATCTTATAAAACAACATAGCATGAAACAAAACCAACATAACATGAAAAAACCTACATAATGTAAACAAACCTACATTACGTAAACAAAACCTACATACAATGAAACAAACCTACATCACATATATGCGCAAACCTACATCACATATGCATAAACCTACATCAAAGATATGCACAAACCTACATCACATTCATGCACAAACCTACATGCAGCTCTGAAACACCGATGTCAGTTCGTAGTAGTACAGAACTTCGAATATATTCGTGTTCAGCTCAGCCCAGAACACTTCATGGAATGCCTCCACATCCACTCATTTCTGAACCAGACCACATGGCAGACCTAAGATCTCCTCAAACTCATAAAGGGAGAACTTCACTGGGCGGGTACCGACCAATACCCACATCTCATTCATTCTTTTGACATCAAGTTGATTACAAAGCAACCAATCCTTTGGCTTTTCTGCCCACGTTTCCGTCAATTTTAGCACAACACCAACCGAGAAATTGTCATGTATGTTGATGAAGGCATCTTCACCAATTGCTAGCCACATTTGCTTAAAATCTGGGAGCTTACAGTAATGATTGAAGCACTTTTTGCTCTCATCACTTTTGCATGCGCTGAATAGTCTCCTTGGATATTTGTTGTGTGTCATTGCTACAAGGAAAACAAGGCATCAAAATGTGAAAGAACACAAATCAAGAAATTTTCATGTATGTCGATGAAGGCATCTTCACCAATTGCTAGCCGCATTTACTTAAAACCTGGGAGCTTACAATAATGATTGAAGCACTTTTGCATGCGCTGAATAATCTCCTTGGATATTCGTTTTGCGTCATTGCTGCAAGGAAAACAAGGCATCGAAATGTTAAAGAACACAAAACATCTTAACTAAGAACAAAACCTACATAACTGAGAACAGAACCTAAATAATTGATTATAAAACCTGCATAACTAAGATCAAAACCTACATAACTGATTACAAAACCTACATAACTGACTATAAACCTACATCGTATGCTAAAAACCTACATAAGTGAGTACATAACCTACATAACTTAGTACAAAACCTACATAACTGATTACAAAACCTACATAACTGACTATAAACTTACATCGTATGCTAAAAATCTACATAACAAATTATAAAACTTACATAACTGATTATAAAACCTACATCGTATGTTAAAAACCTACATAATTAAGTACAAAACCTACATAATTGAGTACAAAACGTACATAACTGAGTACAAAACCTACATAACTAAGTACAAAACCTACATACCCGAACACTAAGCCTACATACTCTTAAACTCTTACGCCAAACCTACATAACTTGTACATCATCCTCCTTCAAAACCTAACCAATCATTGCCTTTAAACCTACAAAACTCATACAAATCGTACAAACAATCAATTTCAGTGCAGTTACTTTAGCCGCGAACCTATGTTGAAAGATCTGCTAATCCTAAATCTTACACAAACCGAAACCATTTTCGAAAATCCAAACCCGGACTCTTGCAAACCCCACATCATCGAACACATATCTCTAAGTCCAAGCCTTTATCGTCAAAAGTTTACGACCTAGCCGTTTCACAAAAAATCAGAGATTGAGAACTAACTTTTTAGATGACGATATACAAGTCGATGTCACTAATAGGGTTGGTGACGAGAAGTTAGGGTTTGTGACGAGAAAATGGAGGAAAAGAAGAAGAAGAAGAGAAGAAGTGATTGACGAAGAAGATGAAGGAGAAGATAAGTTATGCTTCGTGAGAGAAAGGTGAACCGTTTCTTTTCAAAAAAAATTGTGAGAAAAAGTAGAAAGTAGAAGATAAAATATAAACTTCTTTTGTTTTTGTTAACGGCTATCTTTTTCTTTTTCTTTCAGTTTTGCTTTCTTTTTAGCAAATTTAATTTGAAATTTTAAATATAAATGACATTCTCATAATAAAATTATACTCTTAAGAAATACAAATAATCTCATCTTTTTTACTGTTCATAGTTACAAAAAGATTATTCTAGTAATTAATCTATTTTATTGGACTATTCTAGTCATTTTTCCATTTTAATATCTGGCATCTAGTTTAGTGGCAGGCGGTAAGTCCACTTAAGGCAACACATTTATATAACCCGGGATCGAGTCCCCATGCCTATATTATGTAGGAATTTTGGCTATTAGTCCGGTCAGTTGTGGTCCAATATATTTTGTCGTTGACAAAAAAAACAAAAAGAGAAATTACAATAAGAGCAAGCGAAACAAATTGGCATAGCTCATATAAAACTAGTATTCGGTTTTTAGTTTAAGAATAATACAGATTATACATTCAGATTATAAGAACTGTAGACATTTTAAATATATATATATACTTTAAAAAATTGTAGTTAGAAGTAAAGTGACTGGCAATTGCTTTTGTTATTTTTTAAAAATTTTAAAAATTTAAAAAATTAAACTAATTCAATTATTATTGAGTTTGTTTTTATTATAGAACATGATTGGTTTAATTTAATTTTTTCATAATATTTATTTTCCAAATCAACAAAAACAATTATCAATTGGAATTAGGATTAAATTCGACCTAGTTATAGACTTCTAGTTACTACAATTTTGGCTAATTTTTAGAACAATATAGGTGATATTAAAATCTTTTGAATAATCATACAATATTGCGGATAATTTGATTGTACTTTTTTGGGGTCGGAAGATAATTTTTTTTAGGTCGGAAGATAATTTGATATACTTGTGTTTAACTTTCAAAGCTTTAAAAAGTCTTAAACCGATAATCTTAGTATTGACTGAATACTCGATACATTATATCCTCAATTTGATCCAAATAGACAATTCTTGTTACCTTACCAAAAAACTCGAGTAAATATATGTCGGATATGAATATATTCGGATTAGTGGAAAGAACACACAAATGCCCAACTAGACGTCTCGAGCATACGAGTGACGTAAAAGGTTTAAAGTGTTGTGTACTTTTCTACAAGAATCTGATTCCGAGATGCACACACAAGAGTCTCAGCTCTCAAGTAGTCCTAGTTGGCGTTGTTGACTGGAAAGCTTCAATTAATAATATTGGGGCAAAACGTAAGAAACGTAAATTTATGGGGGATATAACAATAAATGACCTTAAAGAAAAAAAGGAGCCAAGGATGACAGAAAAAAGAATGTACAGCTTTTAAGAAATAGGAAACATCATTAGAAGCTTCTCTCTCAGAGTGACCCAAGAGACAAAGGAGATCCATAAGAATAAGATTCCGAGGCTTCTTCTTCGTTGGTTATAGAATGATGTTGTGTAGAATGGTGGTGATAACCGGCCGGAAGAAGAAACCCGGCTCTGTTCCAGTTTATCTGAATGTATACGACCTCACACCCATCAATGGCTACGCTTATTGGTTAGGACTTGGGATCTATCACTCTGGTGTTGAAGGTATTTTCTTTCTCTTTCCTTATTACTGATAAAATTTTTGGGTCGAATAAAAATTGAGCTTTTCTCAGAAATTATTGATGGGTTTTATGAAATTTGGCTGCTTTTGAGTGGAGATTTGATTCAGCTTAAGTGTTCTCGTTTTAGTTTGATGTTTGTTTGTTCGTAAGAAATTGAAATAGACAGGTTTCATTATCAATATAGATTCCAAAACTAGAAACTAATTTTACTCATATTTTTAATATAATCTTCTGATTTCTGAGTTTTATGTCGAGATGTGGATTGTGGAATATTTTATATGTCAGTCCAAAGGAATGGTTTTCAATGTTAAGATCTAATTTTAGTTTTTGTTTGTTTCCTAGTAAAAGGAAAACAAAATTTGTTGGATTGATTTTGTGTTATAAAATGTTTTGGTTAGTTCATGGAGTTGAATACGGTTTTGGAGCTCATGAGCATTCAACTACGGGAATTTTCGAGGTGGAACCGAAGCAATGTCCAGGTTTCACATTCAGGAAGTCTATTTTGATTGGAAGAACAGATTTGGATCCTGAAAAAGTTCGTTCTTTTATGGAGAAACTTGCTGAAGATTATAGTGGAAACACTTACCATTTGATCACAAAGAACTGTAATCACTTCTGCAATGATGTTTGTGTTCAATTGACTCAAAGATCAATCCCTAGTTGGGTTAACCGTCTTGCTCGGTTTGGTATGAGGCTACAAAACAGAACATTGGCTTTTACTCTGTTTCAGTATAAGCTCATAACTTTAGGTTTTGTATTTGCCTTCAGGTTTGTTGTGCAACTGTGTTCTGCCTGCTGAACTAAATGAGACAAAGGTGATGCAGGTGAGATCAAACGAAGAGAAGATTCCTGAAGCAGAGAAGAAGAAACTCCGGAGCAGATCGAGTAGATTTCCACCTGCCCCTTCGCTTGCATCGTCGGGTTCTTTAAACAGAAGCAGCAGAGGAGAAAAGAGAAGACAATGTCTTCCTCCATCACCAACTGTGAGTGTTTAGCACTAGTACTAGTAAAACTATAGCCCTTTCTTTTTTTTTTTCAATTTTATTCGGTAGTAACGGTCGTAAGAAGATGTGTTTACACAAAAAGATGTGACAAAAACTATAGATTGAAACAAACATTTTCTCGATGGTAATGGTATAAGATCTTAACATTACTTATTTGAGACTGAAATTAAAAAGTGAAGTGAAGTTAAGTCCACTGGGTAAGGACCGGGATAAGTTCAAGTGGAATTTCCTTAGGACAAACAAGTCCATATGATTCTTCAAGATCAACAATCTCTGCTCTCATTCTTTCCGGAAGCTTCCAATCGAATTGGTAAAGAAGATGATTGATAAGAGTCAGGTGTACCAAAGCCATAGCCATTCCCATACCAGGGCACATTCTCCTTCCGCTACCAAAAGGCAATAGCTCAAAGTTTAGACCTTTGTAATCAATTTGGTTATAGATAAACCTCTCAGGGATAAAAGCTTCAGGATCTTTCCAAACGTTTGGATTCCTATGAAGAGCCCATATGTTAACATGGATCCATGTTTTCTTCTGAATGTCATAGCCTCCGATCTTCAAATCTTTTGAAGCCTCTCTTGGAACTAGAAGTGGAACAAGTGGGTTCATCTTTAATGTTTCTTTAATCACCATATTTCAAATACTCGAGTCGCTCTATATCATTTTCTATGATATTGGCTTTGTCTTTGATCACTTCTCTAACCTCGGCTTGCACAGTCATAAGAACTCTTGGGTTTGCAATCAAATGTGTCATCGCCCATGAAACAGCGTGTCCAGAAGTGTCTACTCCAGCTATAAGTAGGTTCTAGAATAATCAAAGAGACACAACATATAAACTATATGCAACACGGTGAAGGATGATATTATTGATTGAGAGGTTTCTATTACGTACCAGAAGAACTCCTTTGGTGTGGTTACGTGTAGGTTGAATCTCTCCAAGACCCATCTCTCCCCTTTCTATCTTGAGGAGCAAAGCAATGACATCATCTTCAATATCAGGATTTCTAGGTGATGCTTTATAGAAATCGAAAAACGAATCCATTTCCTTAAAAACCTTCTCACATTTGCTATGTAACCCTGTGATCCTATCTATGATATTACCAATAACTGGGAAGTAACCTGATGCAGCGAAGGTCCCTAACACCTCCATGATTCCTTAAATGACTTCATCATAAGTATTCGCAAGGTTGCTCCCTTCGAGATTGATCCCAATTCCAACTCTACAAATCACATTTCCAGAGAGTTTCACTAGCTTCTTGCTCACTAACTGTTTTATCCAATGAAGCAGATTGCTTGATGGAATCAACGAAGGAGGCAACTTCTTGTCTTACATGTTGAAATGATTTTACATGTATCAACTTTCTATTGCACACTATATTTTTAAATTTAAAATTTAAATAAAAAATAATAATATTTTAATTTTAAAAAACTTAACATGAGATCTCCAAAGAAATGGTCGTTTAGAAGTGTGGCAAGGTTACATATGACATGTTGTGGGTGACCTTCGGCAATGTTGTTGAAGTATAGTTTGGAATTGAGACGGAGGGAAGGTGTACGAGTTCGAGTGCTTCGTCTAGGACCAGCTGGAGGTGTTTGGTGTTCCTTAATGTGGTGAAGTCCCGAACCAATACCAGACAAGTCGCTGGAATATCCTCCGGAAACATCATCATTGGTCGTCGTCGGGGAATCTGCGCCTAGTGGGTCTGTTCGGGTCGTGCCCTGAGGCGCCATACCGGACGTGTCCTTCGGCTCCAGTCGGGGCATGGTCTGTGGCGTGGGTGGAGGCACTGGACTGGGCATGTCCTCTGTTCGGAGTGCTAGGTCCAGGTGGGGTGCATCGTCCAGTCGGAACGCGTCCTTCGGCACATAGGGTGCATCGGACGTGATCTCGGACGTGGTGTGCGGACCTGGTACGTCTTCCAGTCGGGGTGAAGTAAGTGGCTAGACCAAGGGAGCACTCCCGTTGCAGGGTGCATCGTATCTGCTGGGCATGTCTTCCCTGTGGGGCGCGCCCAACCTGCGGGGCGCGCCCTCCCTACTTGGTCCGATTCCGATTTTTTCGAGAAGTTATTGGAGACACTTGGCTCTATCCATATCATTGTGAGCTATGTCTTGGATGGTTGACCACTCTTGTTTCTCATAGAACCCGGTGTCTTCCATAAACCAAACATCCCGTGACACCATCACCCTCCGTGTTTCCGGGATGTAGCATTTATACCCTTTTTGATTAATTGAGTAGCCTATAAACATTCCCTTAATGCTCTTTGCCTCTAACTTGGTCCTTTGTTCCCCTGGTATAAAGATAAAACACACACACCCAAAGACTCTTAAGTGATCAATAGTCTGTTTGGATCTTGTTAGTACCTCAAATGGTGTTTTGTCGTTGAACACTTTTGTTGGTGTTCGGTTGATAAGATAGCATGCCGAGGTTACTGCATCACTCCATAATCTTTAAGGAACATTGTTGTGGAACATCATAGACCTAGCCACTTCCATGAGGTGTCGATTTTTTCTTTCGGCTACACCATTTTGTTGTGGAGTGTAAGGACATGTGGTTTGGTGAATGATTCCGTGTTTGGCAAGGTAGGTTTTAAACTCATGGCTAGTGTATTCCCCTCCATTATCACTCCTTAGTATTTTCACCTTAGCACTATATTGATTAAAAACATAAGTTTGAAAATTAGTGAAGGCTTCAAAAACTTTGTTTTGCTTGGCATTAGAGTGACCCAAGTATATTTAGATTTTTCATCAATAAATGTGACAAAATATTTATGATTATCTCTAGAGACACAAGGTGAGGACCAAACATCCGAATGGATTAAATCAAAGCAATTTTCATAAAAAGTAGTAGACTTTGGAAACACCGACCGACAATGTTTTCCAAGTATACATGCTTCACACGAATCAGTTTTAAACATAACCTTAGGAAGTAAAACATTCAATGCCCTAGTGTGTGGATGACCTAGTCTAGCATGCCACAACTCATCACTACTTAGACTATTTGGTGTTACCGAACTAGATAAACATGAATTTAAAGATAAATTTGGACTACTCTCAGCTTCATTTTTAGCAAGTATAATCCATCCTTGCTAACTCCATTTCCAAGTATCCTTCCACTCTTAATATCCTGAAATTGAACCGAGTTAGAATCGAAAATAACTTTACAATTTAAATCACAAACAGTTTTATGCACACTAAGTAAGTTTGATTTAAAACTTGGCATATAAAAGGCTTTAGACTTCTTGTCAAATAGTTTAAGTTCACCTAGGCCTCTAATAGATACTCTTTTTCCATCCGCAATATTCACACAACCTAGAGTTGGTTTCACATTTTTAAGTAAATTAATATTGCTAATCATGTGATGGGTTGCTCCTGAAGCAATTACCAACGGTTTTGAAATTTTGGACACAAAGAAAGAGTTACCGGATTCCTTGAGTTGGTTAATGGTTTTTATGAGTTCTTCAAGGTCTGACCGCTTCACAAATTACTCATGAACAGCCACCCTTGTTGAACTTTGGCTTGTATCTTCATTTGCCATATTTGCCTTCGCCTTTTCTCCTCGGTTTGGCTTTAGATGTGGATGGAGGGTCCAGCAGCGGTCCTTGGTGTGTCCCTTGCGTTTGCAATGGTCACAAACAAATGTCTTCCTCTCATCCTGCCGGTAAGAAGCCTTGTTACCCATCACGAGTTCTCCTCTTTCTCCGATAAGATTTCTAGACCCTTGTTCCCTTTGAACTTAACCGCAAGTTTCATCCAAGGTGGAAAACTTGTCTTGCCTTAGGAGGTGACTAATCAAGTCACCATAGACTGGATTCAAGTTCATTAGCATCCCAAATACCTTGTCTTGCTCAAGTCTTTCATGTAAAACCGGAGGATCTACCGTAAATGGTCTAAGCATCTCAAGCTCGGCCCAAAGAGATATATAATTTCCAAACCATGCAGTAAATTCCATACCATCTTGCTTGAGGTTTTTAATGGCCTTCTTAACCTCATATACTTGACTGATGTTGGAGAGATTTCCATAGACCCGTTTTAAAGAGTCCCATAATATTTGTTTTTATATATGTATAGTGGATTAAAAAAATATGTTTGTACCTATGAATTGGATTCATCTATGCAATTGTTGATAATAAAAAAAAAATAATGAAGTTACAAAATTTATTTGATGTTATAAATTGGTGCTCACTTACACCGTCTATATATTGGATTGTAGGGAAAATCAAATAGAAATATATAATTACTTGTTATGTTTCTAATTAATTAAATATATTGATATTTTATTTTTATAATTATTCTTTCATCTTATATTACTAAACCAAAATCCTTTAAGTCTAGGGAGACGCTTACAAAAGAATTCTTTCAAACTCAAGTAAAAAGTAGTCGCTCTTCAAGCTAAACCATTAGCTAACGAAATAAAGTGACTAAAAGGAGGGGCAAGACCACTTTCATTGACAAAATGATTGTGTAATCATCAGGGAGAACCAGCTGCAACATAAGATTAGAGACAATTTTGATGGGTTACACTTTGTGCGATGAGAGAAACACCACTCGTTGTAATTTTCGGAGCAAAAACTAAATCTGCATTGTCAAATTTACGTAGCAGCAGGTTGATTTCCGACGTCGTGGCTCTAAAGCAAGGCCACACTTTGGGTCTATTGCATGCCAAAACAAGAGCAAAATCCCTTGAAGCAATTGTGAGATTTTGAACAAAAAGATTGTAGAGATTATAGGAAATTGATGAAGAAGATTAGGAGATTGAAGAGAAGGAAATCGAGAATGAGAGAAGAGAGATTTTCATACACATTATACTCCTATATATACACACTTCTAAGTCATCTGTGTAAGGAAACTATATGCACTACACATTGTCTTTGTAAGACCCAAAAATAGACTTAGCTAAAAATGGAATGAGGCTTTAGTGAAAGAAATTGTGTCTTCCTTCCTCTTTAGTGTCCAACGGCTCCTTTCTCTTCCCAAGAGCCAACGGCTCTTCTCTTCTTTCAATGACTCCAACAGCTATTTCCTCATTTGTCTAAAGAGACATGTGACCTTCTTGAAACTTCCAACCTTTGGTTTCTTCCACAAGTCACCTTAACTTCTCTGTCAAGTCTTTGAAAATTCATGTTAGTTTAATAGCAATGATTACAGAGGAAATTGTGTGCGATATAAGGCTCTCAAGAGTCCATATTAGACTGAGGTATTGAAGGTCTTCACTTGAGTTGATGGACGAGAAGGCTCTTCTACTATGCAGTAAAACAATACCTTGCGAGTTTCTCACCACCCAAGTAGCCCACCTAGTCTTTTGTGTTTGGACCAAGAAATTTCAATGTTGCATTTCAGCTTTGAGCTAGGAGGAGGATTCCATTTAACTTCTTTAGGTACCTTGCAACCTCATTCCTTTGTCTTAATGGAGCTGTTGTTTTCTGAGCATCAACCATTGTTTTGAATCACCTCTTGTCTTTCTTATTGTATCATCAGCCTTGTATCGTAAACCTTTGAATACCATAGAATTTCTGTTTTTTCAGAGAACCCAAAGAATCCATGGTATTGATCTTCTTATAGCCAAGTTGATGTCTTGTCTCTTAGTAACAGTGAGCAGAATATGGAAATTTGAAAACAAAGATCCACTATCTAACCCTCCTTCAGGATTGGGAACACCTGACATAGCCCAGGTTTGTCTTGCAACTGTGCACAAAAACATAAGGTGGTTTATAGATTCTCTAGGCAAAGAACATAATTGACAACAAATTTCCAAGGAAATTTTTTTTCAAATCAAAGCTTCAGTTAGTGGCAGAGCATCACTTAGAGCACGCTTAAGAGAGTTCTTGATCTTGGGTGTTGTCTTAAAAGACCATGCTTGTCATTTAATAAGATTCATATAGGGTTGAACGTTGGCTTGGAGGAGAAGATCTTTCTTGTTGACCTTCAATGCAATCTCATAACCTGATTTGACAGTGAAGTTTCCACTCTTGTTGTGTTGCCAAATCCAAGAATCATGACATCTGATTGCAAGTTTCATAGACTTAATAAGCTTATAATCAGACTGAAAAAATAAATTCTGCAATTAATCAATTTCCCATTCGCTTTTCCCAAGTTATAGAAGATCCATTACACTCCATGAGTCCAGCCACACACTGATATTGCGGCCAACTCCTATTAGCTCTAACAATGCCTCTATTTAGTAGTTCTCTTCCAAAGAGAATACTCTTCCAGCCGTAGGAAGGCTTTCTTCCGGAAGCTGCAGTTGGGAAAGGTAATTCCATATTGTATCGAGATTCAAGTAGTCTAGCAAGCAAACTGTCCAGGTTTTGTATGAGATTCCATGCTTGTTTTGCCAACAAAGATTGATTAAAGGATCATATATCCTTAAATCCTAACCCACCTGAATCTTTAGGAAGACACATCTTTTCCCAGCTTTTCCAATGGATTTTTCTCTTGTTTTTCGTTGAGTTCCACCAAAAGTTTGACATAGCCGATGAGAGAGTCTTGCAAGATGATTTTGGAAGTTTGAAGCATGAGATGGCATGTACCGGAAGGACCATAGCCACAAATTTCAATAGATTTTCTTTGCCCCCAACGGATAGAGAGCGAGCAAATCATCGTGAAAAACGCTTTGACATATTATCTTGAATGAACTGTAGGCACTTTTGTTTAGATCCATTTAAGCACTCAGGCAGACCTAGATATGTACCTACCCCTCCCACTTGTGAAATAGTAGACAGCTGATGGACTCTTATTTTGACATTTTCTGAAACTTTGGTGCCAAAAGATATTGCAGATTTGTCAAAGTTTATTCTCTGACCTGAAGCTTCACAATATTGTTTTAATAAGTTCATGAAGTTAACTACATGTTTCTCTTCCGCTTTTAACGTGAACAAGCTGTCATCGGCGAATAACAAATGAGTCATCGATGGTCCAGCTACAGCAAACATGATCCAAAAAAGCCACTTCACATGAAATCCAAGAGCCAAAAAGATTGCTTCAAGGAATTTCAGTTCCACTCTATCGTATGCATTGGACATGTTGGATTTAACAATTATACAGTCTTTTGATATCATGGGATGAGAGTGAAAAACATGAATGAGTTAATGAGCTATCAATATGTTATCAAGTATCTGTCTCTCTGCAACAAAGGCAGACTAAAAGGACGAGACAATGAGAGGTAATATCGGTTGTAATCTCCTTACCATCACTTTAGCAACAGTCTTATACAATACTGAACATAGACTAATTGGTCTCAGATCTTGCATGAGGGTAGAATTGATCTCTTTTGATAATAAGCCAGAGATGAGTAAAATTTCACTCAATTGAAAACTGAGCAGATGTAAATCTCTGAATATACATATGTACATCCCTAAATATACTTCTTTATTCAGGGATTTACATAGTTTTTTTTGCATGTTTTATTCTTTTAAATCCGTGAATATACTTGTACCCATGTAAAATGATATAATTTATCTAAATGTCACAAAATACTGATCCGTGAGGACAGACATTCGAGTTAACGATGATCGAAGGCAGAAGAAGTTGTCATATTCGTATCTAAAATATGAACGTTTTATGGCCCCATTGCATATTTGTCTTGATCGAAAGAGATAAGAAATAACATAATGCACATGTCGTATCTAACAAACAAGAAACTTATAATATGAATGTACTGAATTATGACAGAGAAAAAAATCACATGTATAAATATAGTGATGGAACCTACTTGAGTCAAAATACTTTAATATTACAATTCTTCTTTTACAAAATTTATTAGAAAGAAAAATGTCACTACAAATACATAATTTTATGAATAACAGCAACACTTACAGTGCAAGCAGGAAATGCAATATTACATACTTTGTCTTCATTTTTTTTTGTCAATATACATTTAGATTAATAAAATCCAATTCATATAAAATAAATATGATTTTCTAAATAAACTCGGATAAGAAAAATAATAAACAACATTCTACCACTTGACCTAAGGCATTGAAGTCGTTGTTAACATTAGCTTTCTTTTATTGTGTTAAGGCTTTATTTGATTTGGAGATAATTAAGAAGTCAGAAAACATATTAAAGACATCTTGAATTCAGGTGTGGTATGATGGATAAATACCACGGAGAAGTATATATGTTTTGTTAAAGAGTATAAATTAAAATAACTAGAGACACAACAAAAAGAAAGAGAAAATTGGATGTAAGTGAAAAAGGAGTTTCACCATATAAGTCCATGTTTGGTCGTCTTACAAACCAACACCTTCACATGAGATTGTACATTTGCTCAACACCATCATTCTCTTCCCCATTATTGCCTTTGACCACTTTCCTCCTTTTTTAAAAAACTTTTAATTCTCTAAGTATATATACATATACATATGTATATTTATTACGAAAGCATACCTATAACATCAATAATATTATACTATTTAAATAAATGAAACTATATAGAGTTATTTATTAATAAACAATATCTTATATATCATTTAATATTATTCAAAAAATATATTAGTATTGCATCTTTTACAACCGCGTTAGACATCACAAAATAATATAATAAAAATAGTTGCATTAATTGTTTAAATTGACACTAACAGTTTGAGTCACCATTTTTAGATTCATTTGATTAAGTATTTAAATAGTGATTGTATCAATTAAAATTGATACAAGAAAATAAAATAAATGACACTATATGTTTACATATTTA